>PVKM010021591.1:0-22444 GCA_004027735.1 Carollia perspicillata | reverse complement strand
CCACACCTAAATCAAAAGCAGACTAAGCGGTCACCTAAAACAGGAGCAGAGCCACAGAAATGGAAGGTTAGCAACAGGGGAGTGGGAGGAGAGGGTGGGAAGAAGGCACAGGGAATAAGTAGCATAGACGGTGGGGAGAAAATAGACAGGGAGAGGGCAAGAGTAGTGTGGGAAATGTAGAAGCTAAAGAACTTATGATGCATGGACAAGAACTAAAGAGGGGGAATGTGGGTGGGAGGGGTTGGCAGGGTGGAGGGGAATGAAGGGGGCAATGGGAGAACTGTAATGGCATAATCAATAAAAAAGTTAAAAAAAATAAAAAAATAAAAAAGTTCTAGTTAGGCATTTCTTTTTACAGTGATCTTCTAACTGTGACAAGTGTTGGTTTCCATTTTTGTTGGTAATGTAATTTCCTCTTAAAACACATTTGAGTACAAAAGGTAAGGAGGCAGAGGTAATTTTTAGAATTCTAAATAAGTAATGGTAAGCTGGAATGACAGGGCAGAAACCGCAGAAGCGCTGTGTGAAAGGCGAAGCTGGGGAAACCCTGCAGCAGATCATCAGTATTGGCAACTGGGACTATTACTATGAATAGTATTATCGGTAAGGATTGCTAGCTGAAAATCAACTTTGTGTGAATCTGATATTTTGAAAATAGACATGTGAGGTCTGCCTTTGAGAAAGGAGTGAGTGGGCAGAAGAGGACCAAGGTGTTTGTGAAGCAAATAAAGACCCCTGTGGTAAGTTTCCCTGTTCTCTGCAAGGAGTTGGGAATCCTTTGAATGAATCGTGGCAACCTGAGGGGAAAATTTCCGGAAGCCCCTGAGGGGGAAGAAAAGCCAGTCATCTCTCTCATTCTCAGGAGGAACCCAAGAAATTGGGGAAACAGATATTACATGTAACCAGGAAATGAAAAAGAAAGGGTATAGAAGAGGGAGGATCTGGATGGGTGGAGTCAGGAGCAGGTTCCTGTCCTACTGAGACCCTAGGCCTCATGGGAGTTTAAGCCAGTTCCTGACCCCTGATCCACGTGCCCTCCAACGCCTTGAAAGACTGATACTCTAATCCTGGGATCCTTTCATACCAAACATTCTCTAATTCCAAGGACTCGCTGGTTCCTGGACCACCCATTTAATGGCATTCCAGGCATAGGCTGTGCCAAGGAAGGGTGAGGTCAGGAAAGGCCAATTAGAGGCCAGAGGTGGAGGTTAGCATGGCACAGAAGTGTTCTGGCAAGCATCAAAGGACCCAGTATCCAGGGTGTGGCCACGGCCAGCAGGGACAGAGCACTTCCCAGCCTGTTTTCTCCTTTGAAGCAGACAGAGAAGATGATAGTCTCACCATTTGACAGGTGAGGAAACTGAGGTTCAGAAGGAGTCATTGACCAGAAATGAACTAGCTTTGAGTATTCCTCATTGTCAGTATTCATGGTTCTTTTCAGGCATGGAGTATAAAGGGAAAAGCCCAGGAGTAAAAAATCAGTGACCTGAGTGCAAAATTCCAGCATCTGCAGGTTTTGGCTGTGTGACTTTGGGCAAGTTGCTTGACTTCTCTGAACTTCAGTGTTCTGGTCTATAAAATGGGATCAATAATAGTACACCTATTGAGTTATTGTAAGGATTAAATGAAACGATGTCTATAAAACACCTATCACAGAGTAATGGCCCATTATATAGAAGCTATTGCTATGATTTTTGAAGCTGACAGACCAGATCTGTGCTGGGCTGAGAGCTTGAATGCCCCATGCCCTTTGCCTCCGGAGTTCAACAGCTGACAAATGGCCCTAAGGTCTGGTTCCAATCATACCGGTCTCCATTTGTCCCTCTGGGCAGTGCTTGCCTTCGACTAGGCCCTAGTAGTACAGTAGGAGTCCAATAAACATTAATTTCATGAATAAATAACTTGTGGAAAGCAGGGTTCAAGGGGAAATCTGAAGGAGCTGTATGCCAAGTGACCATGGGGCTCTGGGCACAGGCTCAAGTGCATGTGATCCAGAGAAGGCGACTGGCTGGGGTGGAAGTGAGGAGACAGGTGATGGTGGGGGGCAGTCAAGTCTGGGAAGACGGAAGAGAAGGAGGCATTTGAGCTGAGCTTTTTGGGATGGATGGAATTACAGGCATCTCAGACAGAAAGGACCAGAAAAACAGACTCTTGTTCAGGGGCAGGTAGGAGAGTCAGGTTTCAATTGCTCTGAGAAGGAATCAGGCAACTCTCCAAGGCAGCAAGTTCCCTGTCTAGTGATGTTCAAGAAAACAGGTGACTCTAGTAGGAGCAGCTGGGGCTGGGCTGGGAGCCTTTCAATGTGCTCAGTCAGAGACCCTAGGACTGTTCTTAGGCTGGACTCAGTGGGGGCAATGGATAGAGATTCCAGAGGTTCAAGGTGGCCTTAGCCGGCTGTGCATCTGTTACTGCTCCAGCAGAAGCCTTGCTCCTCTGTCTGTATTCTTGGTCCCTCGGAACCATCACTTCCCAAGTTCTGTAGCCTACAGCTCACATGGGAGGGGCAGGAGAAGAGGGAAAGACTCCGCTCAGGGCTAGACCTAGGGGTTTTCTCCCCCACCACATGCCAAGTTTCTCTGTGGAAAATGTTCCTTGCTAGTTTTATCCCGTATTCATTGACTCTCCTGCTTCTTTTACCCCTGCCTTTGCTGAGTTTAGCGAACACATGGCTAAGTAGCTAAATATTCGATTTCCCAAACCTTTCTTATAGTTGGGTGTGGCCATGTTTAACTAAATTCCGAGCAGATGTGTTCTACTTTTAGGTTATAGCCTTAAAAACAAATTGGTGTGACCTCCTCTGGTCCCATCCCTGCTCTCTTTCTATCCACTGGCACCGGAGCAGCCAGCTTGGGCTTCTAAGTGGAAACAGTGTTTTGAGGGTGGCAGGACCATGAGCTAAAGGAGCTGGAATCCTTGACATGGTGGAGTTACCATTTTAGTCGAGGAGTACTTGCCCTCGGAGCTGTTCTGTGACAGAAAGATAACTTTCTATCCCCAAGTTTTAGTTCAGTCAATATAGCCTCTTAGCTCCAATCGCTCTTCTTATTTGTTCCACATTCCTCCAGAACCCTGGTTCTGAGACTGATAATACGAGGTAAGAATTGTCCTCCCCCAGCTAACCTCCCAAAACCCTGTCCTGGCAGCCCCCTGAGCAAAGGGTCCCATATCACTTGAGGACCATAAGAATCCTTGAATTTGAGTCTTGAGGAACTTGAGGTAAGTCCCTTAATGTTTTAAGTCTCAGTTTGTCCCATTTTGCAGATGGCACCAATAAACACTCTCTAGAAAAGGTGGTTTTGCCCTAGCTGGCATGGCGCAGTTAGTTGGTTGGGCATTGAACTGCAAAGTAAAAAGTTGCCGGTAGGATTCCCTGTCAGGGCACAGGCCTGGGTTGCAGGCCTAGCCCCCGGTTGGGGGTGTGCAAGAGGCAACTGATTGATGTTTCATTTGCACATCAATGTTTCTCTCCCTCTCTTTATCCCTCCCTCCCCCTCCCTCTAAATAAATAAATAAAATCTTTTTTTTAAGTGCTTTTATCTGAATACAAAATAACTCACAAGATTGTTATTCCCAGGATGAAGAGGAGCTGGGGAGGGGCCTTGTTTCACGAGCAGCACTAAAAAGGAGCAGAGGAATGCCTTGCACCACGGAAGAGACCACAGACAGCATATGTACCCAAACACATGTGTACTCAAACCAAACCAAAACAGATGCTCACCTCTACAGGCCCTTACAAGGTCCGAAACGCCCCCTCCCAGATACATAACCAAATACAAACACTAACAAAAGATGCTCATCTGCTCCAGCGCATGCAGACACATGCAGAACCACGCACAAACGAAACTACAGAGAAGACAGAAACACGCCCAGCTGCTGCTGCTGCTGCTGCTGCTGTACTTTATTGTCACTGCCACCCCAGGGAGCCCCGGTTTCTTCAGCATCTTTCTTTTGGGGGTACCTTCGTGACTTTGCCTCGCCATTCCCTGCCTCTGCTCCCTATTTTGTCCTTTTTCTGGAGCTGGGGGTGCTTCCTTGGTGGCCCCTCAGAGCCTCAGTCCGGTGGGGTAAGTCCTTGGGATGGGGCGGGAGGCAGGTAGGCCTGGATCCGGCTGCAGGTGCTGATTCCTCCGTGGTCCTGCCACCATTGCTGTGAGGTGTGCATGCTCTGGCCCCACCTGGGGAAGGAAAGCAGTTGGTGAAAGGGCTGGAGGCCTGGGTAATCCTGCCTTTCCTACTCACTTGTTCTGTGACTCCAGAGCAAGATCCTAACCTCTCTGGGCCTCAGTTTCCCCCTCTGGTAGGAAAGGGTCTATATTTCCCCGTTGGCTCTGGTCACTAGGAAACTCAGAGTCAAACATTATGTCTCATTCCATTCCATGTTGAGACACCAGTTCTCTAATGCCTCCTCTCCACCCAACCACACGCATCCAGTCATGTCCTTTCAAGGCAGAGGGACCTCCACTGGCCCTGTGGGCCGCTGACTCCTCACCTCCAGCTTTGTCTCAGAGCTGTGTCCCTCGCTTTTTCCGCTCTGTATTCTGGAGCTTGGTCACCAGCTTCCTCTCATGCCCGCCAGGGCTGGGGCGGTTGGTGTTGGCAGCAGCTTCTCTCTTGGTGCGACCTTTCCGGCCTCCCACTCCTGGGAACCGAGGCAATGACCCAAGTTAGGTGTCTGGAGGCATGATGAGAAGCCTCAGAGGAGAGGCAGGGTTGGGATTTGCGGGCAGAGGTGGAAAGAGCTCAGGTTGGAGTAGGGAGGCTTGGGGCTGTCACCACATAGCTTTGGGGCAGTCATAGTCTCTATTTCCCCGTCTGAGGAAAGAGGGTCCCCCAGATGATCTGTTGTTGCTCCAATATTCTAGGCATGTGTGAGGCCCCAGGGCTGAGTAGGACAGTGCTCAGTGGATGAGGGGTCGAGAGGACAGGTTGGCAAGGGTGAGAAGTGGGGGGAAATCCAAAGAGGGGGTACTAGTTTCCGGGTAGGGATGGGGGTCAGAAGTGGGAAGACCAGGAAGGTGTCAGGGCCAGGCCTTACCCAGGCAGGAATGAGCCAGGCTGTAGAGGTCATACTCATCCAGGTTGGGGTCTTCATCCTGTGGGCCTGGGGGCTGCCGGGACCAGCTGGCTGCTCTGGGGAAGGTATTCATCATGTCTGGCTTACTCATCCTATCTCTCTCTCTAAAGTTTTGTTTGTGCCTGCTTTCCTGGCACCTCCCAACTTACTGGATCTGACTTATAAGGCCACGTCTCTTCTCAGCCCGCAGTCTGGCTCCAGCCCCTCAGGCCCAGTCTGATGCAATCTGGCCCTTTCCCAGAACCCAGTCCAGCAAACTCCAGTCACGAGAGTGGAAAGCGTTTCATGAGTCCCAGCCCCCCCAGCTTTCTCCCTCTCACTGGGGCTCGCCCAGCTGGGTGTTTTTCACAGAGGAGATTCCCTGCCCCCCAGGGAGGAGGAGGAAATGGGCAAGGTCTGGGTATAAACAGTCCTTGGGAACATGGCCAGCAGGGACATGAAGGCCTCGCTTGGCCCACTCCTCCTGCCCCCCTCCTGCCCTCTGCCATATGTCCCTTCTGGGGTTGGGGTCATGGTCACACAACTGACCCTTAGTCCCCCCCTGGCTGTGGCTCATATTCAAGACTGTGGTGGCAGAATATGGAGTGAAGAGTACGGGAAAGGACATCATCAACATATTACGTGCTAGGTCAGTGGTTCCCCCTGACCCGTCACATCCAGTGCTACTTTTTTTCAAGAAACATCTCAGAAAGTCCCCTTAATATCTTTAACTGGGGGTCCCTGGGTAATATTCTTCACCTGAGATGAAGGCCAGCAGAGTGGCTAAGAGTGAGGATCTCAAACCCCTGATCCACTACTTCCTGTGTGACCCCAGACAAATCGCCTTACCTCTCTGTGCCTCGGTTTTCTCCTAAGTAAAATGAGGATGATGATAATAATTGAAGTCACCTCATAGCGTTGATGAGAGGATTAAATGAGATGAAACATGGGAGGCACTTGCAACAGTGACTGGCTCGGTGTACACCGCACCGTGTAAGAGTTAATCACATACTTTCCAAACAATGCAGTGTAATGCCTCACTGTAATGCAAGGGAGACATCAAAGGAAATTGCTTTTATAATAATATGTATTTCAAAATATAGATATACCAAAGTAGAAGACATCGTGAAGCAAGCAGATGTTTGTATCAATTTAATATGAATTAAAGGAAGGAGTTCAGACACAAAACGTGTGACAGTAGAATTGTCCACTTGTGCCTGAAGGATGTGTCTGGGCCGAGTTGCCCCAGAGGCCATACCCTGAGTTGCCCACTCACGCTTTAGCGGACACTCCTGTCTGGGGCAGGGAAAGAGGCTTTTTATTTTTAATTTTTTTAGCTCTGTGGTTTCCAATGCAAAAGGATCTTCTCAGCTCAGGCCAGGTGTTAATTGTTTGCTCCCACTTCCCACTTGGCTGTGAGTTTATTGGAATACTATTCCAACTCGAGAGTGCCTAAACACCATGTTTCCACCAAGCCCTGTAATAACCCAGTCTTGCCCTCTGTTTAACAAGAAGCAACACTTCTGCTTGCATTTCTCCCTGGCCTGAGCTGGAATTAAATTTAGCTTTTGTTTTCCAGATCTGGGTGATGTGAGTTTTTTAACACCCAGAAAATGAAAGTGAAGATAGGAGGACACTTGAATAAAAACAGAGTTGGGGTAATAATGAGAGGTCAGGTGATAACCTTAATTTAAACAAAGATAACACTCTAAGACAAATTATGGTGGAGAAATTAGGGAATAAGTGTTCTTGCAAAGCGGAGGACTTTATCACTCAGTGCAATGGTAGATAGTTCCTCCTAACGTGACACTGGATGGAGTAGGTTCTAGGCTCAGGTCAGTCTTTGTAAATAAGATATTTTTGAGCTTCATGGATGTCTAGCAGTACAGTTAAATGTGCAGGACATGGGACAAGTCTGTCTGTGACTGTCCTGCTTCGCCTCCCTTGTGACCCAGAACCCCCCCAAAATTCCTGAGCTGCCCCTAGAGGGTGGTGTGTCACTTATTCACCTCAGCCACCAGGATGCCGGTAGCTAGTGAGATTTGGGGCTCACTTCTGAGTTTGCTCATGTGTAAAGTGAGGATAGCAACAGTGCCCAATGTGTGACAGGGCTTGGTCCAGAGCCCAGCACTTGATGTACTGCTATCTGCCCTCCCCTCCCAATTCGTTCTTCCAAGAAGGAAAACGCAGATTCGGAGAGTGACTTTATTCAAGGTAGGCAGTCGGTGAGTGGTGAAGGATTCCTCCCACGGTCTACCTGACCTCTTTGTAGAGTTCATTCTAAGTCAGCACAGCTGGCCACACACTGGCAGGTGTATGTGTGGAGGCACCTGTCAGGGATCCCTCCCTCCCTCTCTTGCCCTTTCCCCTCCTCCCTTCTTCCCATTCCTAACAGTTCATGCCAGCTTTGACCAGGCTGAGTGCTGGGCACACACAGAAGTGCACCCGCCCAGCCCTCTGTAAGCTGTGTGCTACGGGGGAGGAGGGTCTTTGGCAACTTCCTGTGCATTCCTGTCCAGAATACCACACATACCCCTGCTTATCCTTTACCCCGTCACCCTGATTTTATCTTACTTTCTCCATTTAATGTAGTTACCACTAATGGAAATATCTATTTTATTTGTGTACTTCCTCAGGATTCGTCCCACCAGGATGAATTGTTGGTTTGGTGTCATTAGTAGTTAAAGGGGCAGGGACCGCAGGCAGACTGCCTGAGTCCCAGGCTTGCTTCTACCACTTGTTAGTTGTGTGTGCTTGGACAACTTATAGCCTCTCCATGCCTCGGGTTCCTTCTGAAATTAGACTGATGGTAGCACCAACCTAGTGGGATTTTTGTGGGGATTAAAAGACCAGTTCTTATAAAGGCTTAGCCTAAGACATAGTAAGTGCTCAATATCTGCTAGCTGTCATTATTATTATCATTATTCATGAGGGAAGGAATCTTGTCTGTCTTATCTCTGGTGTATCCCCAATGCCTGGCACTCGGCACTTTGTAAGTGTCTAGTTGACTACAAAAAGCTCTGCCACGATCAGTACAGCTTTTTCAGCGTCCAGGTGCTCTGAGGGAACAGAGGCTCAACCATAGTCCCACACAGGACTGTGAAGTCACCATGACAGAGCCAGAGCCAGAGCCAGGGAAGAAGGTCTCCCTGGCCTTGATTATGCAGGTGCAGGAAGAGGGAAGACCAGACCGTGGGAGCAGGGCTGGGCAGAGGGAGGGTGACCGAGAGAGAAAGGACTTTTGGGAACCCATCACCTGGAAGGGTCCTGTTATACCAACATATGGTAACAGTGGGTGCTCCTACCAGGTCGTTGATTGGTAGCTGGACAGCACCTGGAGGAAGAGCGCCAGCTGCCAGCTGAGACACTGATCACCAGGTCAGATGCTGAACTTACCAGTATGCACCGTGGTTACGGGCATGGACTACAGCAGTTAGGGTCTGGGTTTAAATCCTAACTTCTTTGCTGTCTCAATTCTCATGTACCCTCATGCCAAAGGTAACAGAGAAGTGAACACCTATTATTGTAGAGAAAAAAAATCCAGGATTAATTTGGGACATTTCTGTCAAATCAAGCAGCCTATTCCTGCCAATTTAATGACTTGTCTAAATACACACCTTCAGGATTGTTTAAACCCCAGTTACCAAGGGAAGGAGATCAGCCACTGTTGCAAATTGGCTGTGTAGTCCCCATGAAGTCCCTTAACCTCCTGGAACCAGTTTTACAATAGATTAATGCAGGTAGAAAAGTGCTGTGAAAAGTTAAAATTGCCTTATAGACATTTCAGAAGTGCTATTAAAATTTAGCTAGTACCGAATACTGGCTGGACCCTGTGCTATCTCATTTTGTTCTCACAATAACCTCATGGAATTTGTATTATCAACAGTACATTAAAGAAGGAAAAACTGAGACTCACAGGAGTAAGTAACTTACCTAAGGTCACACAACCAGCCAGTAGTGGAATCAGCATTTGCAGCCAGCACTCTTAACTGTTATGTAACGCCACTTGCAACCCATGCTTTGCTTTTAGAGCAATTTATAGAATTTATTGATGTACAGAATTTATTGGGACTTAGACAAAAATGTCTAGAAAAAATGATTAACATTAGTAAATCATGCAATTTTTTTCTCCAAGTACTCTTTTATTTTATTTATACTTATTTATTTTTATTGTTGTTCAGTTACAGTCATCCCTATTTCCCCCCCATTCCTCTCCCCTGCCCTACCCACAACCCACCTCCCACATTCAATCCTCCCCACTATTGTCTTTGTCCCTGGGTCCTTTATACCAGTTCCTTGACCTGACCCTTCCCCTTCTTTCCTCCCTTATCCCCCTCCCCACTTCCATCGTCACTGTCAGTTTGTTCTTTATTTCCATGCCTCTGGTTCTATTTTGCTCACTTGTTTGTTTTATTGTTTAAATTCCACATGTAGGTGAGATCATATGGTATTTGTCTTTCGCCACCTGGCTTATTTCACTTAGCACAATACTCTTCAGTTCCATCCATGCTGTTGCAAAGGGTAGGAGCTCCTTTTTTCTTTCTGCTGCATAGTATTCCATTGTGTAAATACACCACAGTTGGCTTTTTTTTTTTAATCCATTCATTTCCTGATGGGCACTTAGGCTGTTTTCAGTACTTGTCTATTATAAATAATGCTGCTATGAACATTGAGGTGCATAGGTTCTTTTGAATTGGGTTTCAGGATTCTTAGGGTATAATCCCAGCAGTGGAATTGCCAGGTCAAAAAGCAGTTCCATTTTTTAGGTTTTTGAGGAAATCCCATAGTGTTTTCCACAGTGGTTACACAAGTCTGCATTCCCACTAATAGTGCACTAGGGTTCCCTTTTCTGCATCCTCGCCAGTACTTGTTGTTTTCTGATTTGTTCATGATGGCCATTCTGACCAGAGTGAAACGGTATTTCATTGTGGTTTTAAATTGCATCTCTCTGATGGCTAGTGATGTTGAGCATCCTTTCAAATGCCTATCAGCCCTCTGTATGTCCAGCTTGGAGAAGTGTCTGTTCAGGTCCTTAGTCCATTTTTTAATTGGATTGTTTGCATTCTTGGTGTGAAGTCATGTGACTTCTTTATATAGTTTGTGCATCAAATCTTTGTCCAAGGTATCATCGGCAAATATATTTTTCAATAAAGTTGGTTCCCTCTTCATTTTGCTGATGTTTTCTTTAACCATGCAGAAGCTTTTAAATTTGAAGTAATCCCATTTGTTTATTCTTTCCTTTTATCCCTTGCTCTAGGGGGACTTATTGGTGAAAATATTGCTGCATGGAGTATCTGAAATTTTCCTGCTTATGTTCTCCTCTAGGACTTCTTTTATGGTGTCACAACTTACGTATAAGTCTTTTATTCATCATTAAAAATTTTTTTATGCCCTGGCTGGTGTGGCTTAGTGGATTGAGCACCAGCTTGCGAACCAAAGAGTCACTGGTTTGATCCCCAGTCAGAGCACAAGCCTTGGTTGCAGGCCAAGTCCACAACAAGGGCCGCGTGAGAGGCAACCACACATTGATGTTTCTCTCCCTCTCTTTCTCCCTCCTTCCCCTCTGTCAAATAAATAAATAAATAAATAAATAAATAAATAAATAAATAAATAAAATTTAGAAAAGATTTTGTGAGTCTTTTATCCATCTTGAGTTTATTTTTGTGTATGGGGTAAGATAGAGGTTGAGTTTCATTTTTTTTTTCTTTCATGTAGCTGTCCAGATCTCCCACCACCATCTGTTGAAGAGGCTATTTTTACTCAATTTTATGAGTAAATATTAATTGACCATAGAGATATGGGCTTATTTCCAGGCTCTGTATTCTGTTCCATTGATCTATGTGTCTGTTCTTATGACAGTACTAGACTGTTTTGATTACAGTGGCCTTGTAGTATAGTTTGATATCAGGTATTATGATCCCTCCTATTGTGTTCTTCTTTCTCAAAATTGCTGAGACTATTTGAGGTCATTTATGGTTCCATATAAATTTTTGAAATGTTTGTTCTTTGTCTGTGAAATATGTCATTGGTATTTTAATAGTGATTGCATTGAATCTATGAATTGCTTCAGGTAATATGGACATTTTGATGATGTTAATTCTTCCAATCCATGAACATGGTACATGCTTCCATTTATTTGTGTCTTCCTTAATTTCTATCTTCAGTGTTTTCTGAGTACAGGTCCTTTACCTCCTTGGTAAGGTTTATTCCTAGGTACTTTATTTTTCTTGTTGCTATAGCAAATGGGATTTTCCCCTTAATTTCTGTTTCTGATATTTCATTGTTGGTGTACAAAAATGTCCACCAAATGTATGCCTTTGATTTCTGAATATTGACTTTGTATCCTGCTGTTTTGCCCAATTCACTAACTAGAATGAGTAGTTTTTTGGTGGAGTCTACAGGGTTTTCCATGTACACTATCACGTCATTTGCAAACAATGAAGTTTTACTTCTTCCTTTCCAATTTGGATGCCTTCTATTTCTTTTTCTTCTCTGACTGCTGTGACTAGAGCTTCCAATACTATGTTGAATAGAAGGGGTGAAAGTAAACATCCGTTTCTTGTTCCTGATCTTAGTGGGAAAGCTTTTAGTTTTTCCCACTGAGTATGATGTTGGCTGTAAATTTCTTGTATATGGCCTTTATTATGTTGAGGAATGCTCCCTCTCTTCCCACTTTGCTGAGTGTTTTTATCATACAAGGGTGCTGTACCTTATCAAATGCTTTTTCTGCATCTGTTGATACGATCATGTGATTTTTGTCTTTCCTTTTGTTTATATGATGTATTACATTTATTGATTTGTGAATATTGTTATCATCCTTGCATCCCTGGGATGAATCCCAGTTGATCATAGTGTATGATCTTTCTAATGTATTGTTGGATGCAGTTTGCCCATATTTTGTTGAGGATTTTAGCCTCAATGTTCATCAACAATATTGGCCTGTAGTTTTCTTTCTTTGTTGTGTGTTTATCTGGTTTTGGGATTAGGATGATGCTGGCCTCATAAAAAGAGTTAGGGAATCTTTCCTCTTCTTGGATTTTTTGGAACAGTTTGAGAAGGATCAGGGTTAGCTCTTCCTTAAATGTTTTGTAAAATTCTCCTGTGAAACTGTCCATTCCAGGGCTTCTGTGCGCTGTGAGTTTTTAAATTACTGCTTCAATTTTATTAACTGTTATTGGTCTGTTCAGGCTTTCTGCTTCTTGATTTACTTTTGGAAGATTTATGTTTCTGGAAATCTGTTCATTTCACTCAGGTTTTCAAATTTCTTTGCATATGGTTGTTCATAGTAATTTCTCACAATCCTTTGTATTTCTGTGGAATCAGTTGCAGTCTGTACTCTTTCATTTCTCATTTTATTTATTTGAGTCCTCTCTCTTTTTTTCTTGATCAGTCTGGTTAAAGTCTTGTCAATTTTGTTTATCTTTTCAAAAACCAGCTCCTGGATTTATTGATTCTTTGAATTGTTCTTTTATTCTCTATGTCATTTAATTTTGCTCTGATCTTGATTATTTCCTTCCTTCTACTTGATTTGGGCTTTGTTTGTTGTTATTCCTCCAGTTCTTGTAGATGTAGGGTTAGGTTGTTTATTTGAAATGTTTCTATCTTTTTTAGGTAGGCCTGTATTGCTATGAACTTCCCTCTCAGGATTGCCTTTGCTGTGTCCCATAGTTTTTGGGATGTTGTGATTTCATTTTCATTTGTTTCCAGAAACTTTTTGGTTTCTTCCTTGATCTCATTATTGACCCATTTATTGTTTAATAGCATGCTATTCAGTCTCCACAAATTTGAATTTTTTGAGTTTTTCTCTTAAGATTGGTTTCTAGTTTCAGGCCCTTGTGGTCTGAGAAAATGCTTGATATGATTTCAATTTTCCTGAATTTGTTGAGGCTTGTTTTGTGTCCTATCATGTGGTCTATCTTTGAAAATGTTCCATGTGCATTTGAAAAGAATGTGGATTTTGCTTCTTTGGGATGAAAGGTTCTGTATATATCAGTTAAGTCCATTTGATCTAGTGTGTTGTTCAGTGCCACAATATCCTTGTTGATATTTTGTTTGGAAGATCTACCCATTGTTGACAATGGGGTATTAAAATATCCTACTATAAGTGTATTGCTATCTCTATCTTTATTGAAGTCCTCCAAGATTTTCATTATATATTTGGATGCTCCTGTATTGGGTGCATATATACTTACAATGTTTATGTTTTCTTTCTTTCTTTCTTTCTTTCTTTCTTTCTTTCTTTCTTTCTTTCTTCTTTCTTTCTTGAGAGAGGGGAAGAGAGGGAGAAATAGATGGAGAGGAACGTCAATGTGTGGTTACATCTCACGTGGCCCTCACTAGGAACCTGGCCTGCAACCTGGGCATGTGCCCTAACTGGGAATGGAACTGGCGACCCTTTGATTCACAGCCCGCACTCAATCCACTGAGCTATACCAGCCAGGGTGTTTATGTCTCTTGATTGATTCTTCCCTTGAGTATTGTGAAGTGTCCTTCTGAGTCTCTTTTTTTGGCCTTTGTTTTGAAGTCTATTTTGTCTGATATAGGTACTACCACCCTGGCTTTTTATTCCCATCCATTTGCTAGGAATATTTTTTCTAGCCCTTTACTTTCAGTCTATGTAGGTCTTTTCTTCTGAAGTGGGTCTCTTGTAGGGAGCATAGTGAGGGTCATGTTTTATCATCCATTCAGATACCCTACGTCTTTTGATTGGAGCATTTAATCCATTTACATTTAAGGTTATTAGTGATAGGTACCTATTTATTGCCATTTTACTTCATTCATACCTGTGTTCCTCTCTCACACACACTTTTCCTTCATCTTCTTAAAGTAGTCCCTTTAGCATATCATGTGATACTTGTTTGGTCAAGGTGTATTCTTTCAGCCTTCTTTTGTCTGGGAAATTCCTTGTTTCATCTTCCATTTTAAATGACAGCCTTCCTAGGTAGAATAGTCTTGGCTGCATGCCTTTGCTTTTCGTTACTTGGAATATTTCTTGCCATTCCCTTCTGGCTTGGAGTGTTTCTTTTGAGAAGTCAGCTGCTAGTCTTATTGGAGTTCCCTTGTATGTTTCTTCCTGTTTCTCCCTTGCTGCCTTTAAGATTCTCTGTTTGTCTTTGAATTTTACCACTTTAATTATGATGTGGCTTGGAGTGTACCTCCTTACGTTCCTCTTGATTGGGACCCTCCATGCTTCCTGGATTTGTGTAGATTTTTCTCTCATCAAGTTAAGGGAGTTTTTCATTGTTATTTGTTCAAACAGGTTTTCTATCCCTTGCTCCTAATTGGTATCCCAATTATATGGATATTATTATGTTTCATGTTGTCCTGAAGTTCCCTTAACCTCTTTTTGTTCTTTTTGAGTCATTTTTCCTTTTCTTGCTCATTCTTGGAATTTTCTACCTTGTCCTCCAGCTTGCTGATTCAATCCTCTGCATCATTTAGCCTGCTTTTGATTCTTCTACTGTGTTCTTCAATTCAGAAATTGTATTCTTCATTTCCTCCTGGCTCTTATTGATAGTTTTTATGTCTTTTTTCAAACTGACACAGTTCACACTAAGTTTCTTGTAGCTTCTCTGTAGTTTTTTTGTAATTCTCACTGAACTCAGTGAGCTTCCTTATAACCATTGTTTTGAACTCAATATCTGATAGTTTACTTGCCTCTGTTTCATTTAGCACTCTTTCTGGGGAGTCCTTTCCTTTCCTTTCAATTGGAGGTTGTTTCTTTGTCTCCCCATTTTAAGGGAGACACTTTTTGTTTGATTTTGCTTCTTAAATTGATCTGCTTTGACTCCTTGTCTTTGTGGTGTGAACTTCTATGGCAGGAGACCTGTGTGATTCAGTGAAGCAGTCTCCTTGATCTCTTGAAATTGTTGCTCTTGGGATGCCCTTTATACTGTTTATGTTGGCTCTCTGGATGTAATTGGGTTTTGATTGTTGTTGGGTTGTTCTTTGGTGGGTCCTTCCCTACAGCTGGTTGACTGCGGGATACTCCACCCACCACGTCTTATATGTTGTTGTGCAGGTACTGCCAGAACAAAACTACACAGCCCAGAAGACAAACCCATACCCACAAAATAACTCCCACCCACAATCCCACTATAAACAGCAAATGACCCAGTATTAATAAGGGTGTGAAGAGATTAAGACTATTACAAGAAAGGAGAGAAAATATGAGATGATCTACTGAAAGAAAAATGATTTTGAGAGAGTAGAGGGAGGAGCACTAATAAGAGTAGGGGATCAATCAGAGCAATGTGAAGAGAGAAAGTAAAATTTTTAACATAAAAAAAAAGAGGAATGAAGAAGGCAGAATGGAGAAAGAGAAGGGGAGCATATAGTACTGGGTTTAAACAGAATTTTTAAAAATAAAATAAAAAGTGAGAGAGAAAAAGAAAAAGGAAAAAAGGTAAATGAATAATTAAAAAATAGGAACCAAATTGGAGAAAAAGATCTACCACAGCACTATCAATTACAGATGAGCTAAAATTAATATAGGTGGGATGGGAATAAGAGGGAAAAAGAAATAAAGAAAGCTTGAGGAGTGTATAGAGGAAAGAGTAGTAATTTTGAGATGATAGAGGGAGAAGGAATACTAAGAGTGAGGAGCAAAAACCAGGCTAAGACAGGGAAAATTTAAAGTTGTGATGAAAAGAAAAAGAAAAAAAAAGGGGGCAGGGTGAAAAAGAAAAAAGGGAAAAAACAGGCTAAGGCAGGGAAAAATTAAAATTTAATTTAAAAAAAGAGTAGGAGAAGGGAACAGTGAAATTTGAGATTTGAAATGCAAGAATAGTGAAGATCTAGAGATAAAATTGAAAAAAAAAAGCAACAATAACTACCCTATCCACAACCAACGAACAAAGATGGATAAAGGTGGAGAGAGTGTGCAGATATTTTAAAGGCAAGAAAAAGAATGTGAGATGACCATTGACAAGAAAATTGGTTTTGAGAGGTTGGACAGGGGAGAAATAGTAAGAGTGCAGAAAAAAAACAAGTTTTAGCAGGAGAGAAAACAAAATTTAAAACAAAAATAATAAGAGGAAAGAAGGTAAAATGGGGTAAGAGAAGGGAGGAGCAAAATATGTGAATCGAAATAAACTACAATATAAAATCTAATGACTTAATATACACAAACTTGAAGGACAAGAAATGAATGTTAAAAAGCTATGCAGGAAAGAAAATATTGCAAATCATGGAGAAGACCATGGCAGACTTTGTCTCAGTAGCATCTCATATTTACCACTGTTTTTTCTTTCTGGATCAGTCTCTGGTGATGTCAGATGGTGACCCCATCTGGCCTTAGGCAGCCTGTTTAAGACTATCAGAGATCTAGCATCTGAGGCTGTCTCCTTCAGTTATTAATCTGGTCACTCAGCACTCAGCAGTCAGACTTAACTACCACAGGGCCTGGGCAGAGTCTATGCTGGGGTTAGGGCTATTGCATCCCCCCAGGTTGCTGCCACTTGGAGGGGAGTGGTCTGCCTGAGCAAGATGGCTGCTGCAGCATGGGGGATAACTCAGCACCAGGATCCCAGTGGCTACTCTCTCAGTTCTCTCCCCAAAGCCTCCATCCCTGGTGTCTCCTCAAGTGTCTCTAGTCCACTCTGGACCCCTGCCCTTTGCAAGAGTTCAGGGCAAGTGGCTGCAAATGGAAATTTATGTATTGGCCCTTTAAACAGCTCTTTGTGTCTCCAGGTATCTGTCTCTGGCAGAGAGCAACCCTGCTGCTTTTCACAGTTGGATGTTATCTGTAGACTTTTCAGGTTCTTGTGCTGTAGGCTGCGGATCCCAGCTTAGGGTTTAGACCCCACACTTCTTAGAGTGATCCAGCTGGCCGCCTAAGTGTCCCTCCAGCACTTCACCCTCTGGGTGCCCCCCCACAGCCCTCTCTCATCTCTACCTCACTCTCTACCAGTTACATTGTGCTGAATCTGATTCTTCTGTCTGTCTGTGGTTATAAGGTTTCTCTATTGCTATTGTTCAGTTGTTTGTTCTGGATGATTTCTCCACAATTTAGTTGTAATTCCAGATTGGTCATGGGAGGAGGTTAGTGTAACTTCCACTCACTCCTCCACCATCTTGGGTCCTCTTCAAGTAATCTTGAAGAATTAATAAGCTATAGAAATCATCTCATTTCTCTTATTGCCTTGCAGGAAGTTCAGTATGCAATTACCTAGTTATTTGCTTTACTCCTCATTACTCTCATTAGTCTCCCCACCTCACAACTCCAATCTATATCTCCTTAATAGATTTTATCATTTTAAATCTGTTTTTCTGTTGTTTTTCTTTCTATTTGTAACATGTAACAGAATCTGCATCAAATTATTTTTGGAAGGAGGCAGAGAAAGAATTTTTTTTTTTAAGTCAGAGAATGACAGAATCACTTGAAGAGAATCTCCAGAGAGAATCCAGACCATGCCTGATCCTTTGACCTTGAGGATGTCAGTTATGCCTCACTGTGCTCCTGGGCTGTCTGTTGCCAGACAAACAAACGTCTGGGTAGGCACTCAACCCCTACAGAGATCTGGAGGCTCCAGGATGTCAATGTCTCAACTCCTCATTATAAATAGAGTCCAACATCAGGTGTGACTTTGCCAGCAAAATGAACCTATATCCACAGCTTTGTTGTTCCTGGGTCAGGCCATTTGTAGATTTTATTTAATGGCTGCCCTATCAAGTTCCACAGGAAAAACTCCTATTTATTCTTCAAAACCCCTCATAAATAGTCCTAAACTGGCAACAACCCTAATGTCCATCAACAGTAGGATGGAAAAAGAAATTATAATTGATACACAGAATAGACTTCTGCACAGCAGTTGAAAAGAACAAATTTCTCACACATGCATCAGTAAGGAGAGTATTCACAGAGACTATGTAGAGTGAAAGCTGTCAGACACAAAAGATTACATATTGGATGATTCCACTTATATGAAGATAAAAAAGAGGCAAAATTAATCTATGATGATGGAGGTCAAAAGAATGGTCAACTTATAATAGAGTGTGGACAATGGCATGAGTTGGCATGAGCACTTTCTGCAGTAATGGGAAGGTCTTTTTAAAAACATTTTTTTGCCCTGGCTAGTGTAGCTCAGTGGATTAAGTGCTGGCCTGCAAACTAAAGGGTCGCTGGTTCAATTCCCAGTCTAAGCCACATGCCTGTGTTGTGAGCCAGGTTCCCAGTGGGGGGTACGTGAGAGGCAAACACACACTGATATTTCCCTCCCTTCCCCTCTAAACACACATTGATTTTCTCCTTCCCTTCCCCTCTAAAGATAAGTAAAATCTTTAAAAAGTATATTTTTGTTATATTTGTTTCCATTACCATTTAGTCCCCTATACCTCCTCCCCCACTCACCACACTGTTGTCCATCTCCATAAGTCCTTTTCCTTTTGTTCAATGCTTCCACTACCTAACCTCCCCATTTAGCTATTATCCAGCTCTCTATCTGTAAGTCTGTCTATTCAGATTTTCTGATTCTTTCTGATTAACTTTTGGAAGATTGTATATTTCTAGGAATTTATACATTTCATCCAGGTTGTCTAGTTTGTTAGCATTTGTTCATAATATTTTCTTACAATCCTTCATATTTCTTTGGTGTCAGTTGTTATTTCTCTTCTTTCATTTCTGATTTCATTTATTTGGGTCCTTTCTCTTTTGTTTTTTCTTGATGAGTCTGGTTAAAGGTTTGCCAATCTTGTTTATCTTTTCGAAGAACCAGCTCTTGGATTCATTGATCTTTTGTATCATTTTTAAGACTCTGTTTCATTTATTTCTGCTCTGATCTTAATCATTGCCTGCCTTCTGCTCACTTTGGGCTTTATTTGTTGTTGTTGTTTTGTTTCCAAGTTTCTTTATGTGTGAAGTTAGATTGTTTATTTGAGCTTTTTCTTTTCTTGTCTTTTCTTTTTTGAGATAGGCGTGGAATTCTATGAATTTCCCTCTTAGGATTGCTTTCCCAGTGTCCCACAGATTTTGGATTGTTGTGTCCTCATTTTCATTTGTTTCAAGGTATCTTTTGATTTCTTCCTTGATCTTGTTGTTGACCCGTTCATTGTTTAATAATATATTATTTAGCTTCCATGTCTTTGCATGTTTTTCATTGTTCTTCTTGTGACTGATTTCTAATTTCATAGCATTGTGGTCAGAGAAGATGTTTGATATGATTTCAGTCTTAAGTTTATTGAGACTTGTTTTGTGTCCTCACACCCATGGGAGGTCTTTGCTAGAAAACATTCCATGTGCACTTGAAAAGTATACATATTCTGCTACTTTGGGGTGAAATGCTCTGAAGATACCAATGAAATCCATTTGATCTAGTATGTCATTTAAGGCTGCTGTCTTCTTATTGATTTTCTGCCTGGAAGATCTACCCATTGAAGTCAGTGGGGTGTAAAATCCCCAACTATGACTGTATTTCTGTTGCTCTCTCCTTTTATGTCCATTAAGATCTGCTTTACATATCTAGGTGCTCCTACATTGGGTGCATAAATGTTTGCTAGGGTTATATTCTCTTGTTGGATTGTTCTCTTTATCATTATGTAGAGTCCTTATTTTCTCTTTCTTTGTTTTAAAATCTATTTTGTCAGATGTAAGTATTGCTACCCCAGCTTTTTAAAATTTTCCATTTGCATGAAATATCTTTTCCCAACCTTTTACTTTTAGTCTGTGTATATCTTGTGATCTGAGATAGGTCTCCTGGAGGCAGCACAGATATAGGTTTTCTTATCCATTCAGCTACCCTCTGTCTTTTGGCTGGAGCATTTAACCCATTTACACTTAAGGTGATTATTGATAGATGCATATGTAGTGCAATTTTATTGTTAGACTATTTTCCTCTGATTTTTTCCTTCTTTTTTTTTCCTTCTTTTTCTTATAGCAAACCCTTTAACATTCGTTGCAATACTAATTTGGTGTTAACACACTCCTTTAGCTTTATCTTGTCTGAGAAGCTCCTTATTTCTCCTTCAATTTTAAATGACAGCCTTGCTGGGTAAAGTAGTCTTAGTTGGAGGTCCTTGCTTTTCATCACCTTGAATATTTCACACCACTCCCTTCTGGCCTGAAATGTTTCTGATGCGTAATTAGGTCAGAGTCTAATTAGTGTTCCCTTGTAAGAAGCTACTTGCTTTTCTCTTGCAGCTTTTAAGGTTCTCTCTTTATCTTTAAGCTTAAGTCATTTTAATTATGATCTGTCTCTGTGTAGGCCTCTTTGAGTCAGACTCGTTTAGGATTCTCTGAGCTTTCTGGACTTGTGCGACCTTTTCCTTCACCAGATTAGAGAAGTTTTTGGTCATTATTTCTTCAAATAGGTTCTCAATCTCTTGCTCACTCTTCCTCTGGCATTCCCATGAGCAGATGTTGTTACACTTGTTGTTCAAGATGTTTCTTAAGCTCTCCTCATTCTTTTAAACCCTCTTTTCTTTTTTCTGCTCTGCCTGCTTGTATTTTTCTACCATATCTTCCAAAACACTGATTCAATCCTCTGTTTCATCTAACCTACTGTTTATTCCTTCCAGTGTGCTATTTATCTCAGATATTGCATTCTTTATTTCTGACTGATTCTCTTTTATGGTTTCTATGTCTTTTTCATGTTGTTGAGTATACTTATAATCATTACTCCAAACTCTCTGACAAATTGCTTACATCCATTTCATGTAGCTACTCTGGAAAATTCTCTTGTTCTTCATTTGAAGTCTGTTTCTTTGTCTCACCATTTTGGCTGCTGCTTTGTATTTTCCCCCTCAGATGTTAAATGAATCAGCCACTAAACTGATTGGTTGTTAATCTAATCAATATGTAATCACCAGTCTGGCTTAAGCACTACAGAGTAACTCCTGCTGGTGAGGCTGTTGCATCCCCTCAGGCTGATGCCATTCAGAGAGGAGTGCTGATTCTGAGAGAGATGGCTCCTGCAGTATGGGGAATTACTCAGCACTGGGATCCTGGTGGCTGTTCCCTCAGTTCAAGAGAACCAACTCAGAGCCAACCCAGAGCCACCAACCCCAGACTCTCCCAACCCAGAGCCACCAACCCCAGACTCTCCTAAAGCATCTCTAGTCCACTCTGCCCTCCCTCTACTGGCACCCAGGGTAAATGGCTGCAAACAAAATTGTGCTTTGGACCTTTAAGAGGATCTCTGAAACTCCATCCATCTCTCCCTGGCCAACAGAAACCCTGATGCTTTTCACAGCTGGATGTTATCTGGGTTCCTTTCCAGCTCTGGTGCTGTAGGCTGGAGAGCCCAGCTTGGGGTTTAGGCCCCACACTTCTCAGAGGGGAGGCCCCCAGCTGCTGAAATATCACTCTGGTACTTTGGCTGCCACGCATGGGAGGTCAGCCAGCCCTCTCATGTCTCCTCCATGCTTCATACCAGTCATGTTGTGGTGAGGTGTTTACACTTCAATCTGTCTGTGATTACAAGGCTTCTTTCCAGCTAGTGTCCAGTTGGTTATTTAAGATGATTTCTCTAGAGAGTTCTAAAGAAGTTGGACCTAAGGAGGAACACACTAAGGCTCATCATAATTACATTACCTAAGATTAAAGATAAGGAGAGAATTAAAAGCAGCAAGAGAAAAGGAGACAGTTACCTACAAAGTAGTGCCCATAAGACAATCAGCTGATTTCTCAAAAGAGACCTTGCAGGCAAGAAGGGGCTGGAAAGAAGTATTCCAAGTTGTGAAAGGCAAGGACCTACATCCAAGATTACTGTTTCTAGCAAAGCTATCATTTAGAATCAAAGGGCAGATAAAGTGTTTCCCAAATAAGGTCAAGTTAAAGGAATTCATCACCACCAAGTCCTTAATATATGAAATGTTAAAGGGGCTTATCTAAGAAAAAGAAGATAAAAATATGAACAGTAAAATGACAACAAACTCACAGTTATTAATAACCAAACCTGAAACAAAAACAAAAACAAAAACAAACTAAACAGAGAACTAAAACAGGAACAGAATCGCAGAAATGGAGATCACATGAAGGGTCATCAGTGGGGGAGTGGGAGCGGGAGAGAGGGGGGAAGGTACAGAGAATACATAGCAAAGATGGTAGGTAGAAAATAGACAGGGAGAGGTGGTAAATAGTATAGGAAATGTAGAAGCCAAAGAACTTATACGTATGACCCATGGATATGAACTAATGTGGGGGAATGCTGGTGGAGGGGGTGCACAGGGCAGTGGGAACTAAAGGAGGGAACATGGGATAATTGTAATAGCATAATCAATAAAATATGCTTTCAAAAGCTTTCATTTATTTATTTATTTATTTTTAGAGAGAGGGGAAGGGAAAGGAGAAAGAGGGGGAGAAGAACATCAATGTGTGGTTGCCTCTTACATGGCCCCCACTGGGGACCCAGCCTGCAACCCAGGCATGTGTCCTGACTGGGAATGGAACTGGCA
>PVKM010021590.1:0-22455 GCA_004027735.1 Carollia perspicillata | reverse complement strand
GAAAGAAAGAAAGAAAGAAAGAAAGAAAGAAAGAAAGAAAGAAAGAAAGAAAGAGAAAAAAACAATGACCAAATCAACTACAGAGCCATTTAATTTTTTAGCATCTAAAGAAATGGCTATGGATGTTTATATTTTTTGACAATCATCACCATTTAAAATCCTCTTTCTTCTTTATTCTCTGTCACAGTATCACATGCATAGCTGCAGGAAAAGTCTTTCCCCTCCTTCTATTGAAATGCTTTCAAACTCCCCAAACCCCAAACCTACATGTAGTCAAATGCATTCTGTCCCCACCACTTGCTCTCTGCTGGTTGCAGTGTCATTAAAATGTATCTGTCTTCTTTCACCCTTTATCGTCATGATTTCTCCAGTCCTTCCCAAGCAAAGGCCCCAGAAATGCAGACAGAGTTGAACAGGGGAGCAGATTGTGATACTTTCTAGTTAACCACACCCTCCAACCCAGGCCATTTCTCTTCCCTTCAGCTACATGTTCAGTGTGAATCAAATTTAGAGGGTCCAATTCCTTTTTTTCCTGTTATCTTGGATATTAGGGAAGATGTCTTGAGCTTTCTTAACTCCTTTTATTTAAAATTTCCATCATGTGACAGCAGAAAGCAAAACCCAAATTATATATATTACAGAAAACTAAGAATCAGTTTAGGATTATAGGAATCCCTTGGTGGCACCCTCTGAAAAGAAATTCTGCAAATAGCATGAAGCACTTTTGGGATCGAGACCTGTTTTATTGATTTACAGGGAAAGTTTCACTAAATGTATGTCTAAATGGACTAAGAGTATGGTTGAAAACGGCTAATAATCAAGGCCAGAATTTATTTCGTAGAAAGCAAAGTTGAAGTTTTTTTTTCCAGGAGATTAGAAATGGACGTTATGAAAAACTCTAGGGGGTCTGACCAATTGTGCTTTGCATTCGTCTCTTTTATGCTTTGGGCTATTTCTAGATAACACTTTCCACTTCCAGAAAAGAAGGACACAACATGCTGCTAAATTTCCTAAAATACAAAATAAAGCCTACTTCATGTATCTTCACATGTGAATAAGCTGCTAAGAGCTGAGATTGGTTGCAGCAAAACTTCATCTGAATTACCATGATAATTCAAATGTAAAATGTTCCCCAACAGTTTTGCAGGGAGGAAATATACAGGGGAATAGACCAATCTACACTAAATTTAAATTTATACATTCTGAAACTGGTAGGAAAATCCAAAACTGTAGGAAAAGGGAAGCAAGGGCTGTAAAAAATTTTCTGAATATTAGCATGAGGTTCATATGAAGCATTTTTGCTGTAATGTGTAAAACTCATTTTTAACAAATAGTGGTCTCTATCATTGCGTCTTTATTATAATATGTGTGCAACCAAATTCTTAAAATGAATACATTTAATTAAAAAAATCGCCTATTGAGTCCATGATACTGTTACTCTCATTCACCAAGTGGTTGGCCCCAACCCTATACTGCATGATGATAGTGCTGTGTGTATGGTCTCTCAGCCATCACGTCAACCCTTGTACAATGGATGTATATAATTACTAGGGTAGCTAGGACACACATTAATAAGTGTTCTGGGTGATATAGTTTTAAATTTAGTGAGCCCTATTCTTCACTGTGGCAGCAGTCACAGAGTCAGCTGTATGGAGACATGTGAGCACAACAGTAATAGACATTAGACCAGCAATTTTTGTCTTTGTCCCGTGAAATTGTATCTGAATGATCTTACCTGGCTTTGATACAGGGGAATATTAGAATCAGATGTCCTATTTGATGATCAAATGGTAAAAAGCATTTTAAGTAATTTAGACTTTTACCTACCTGAGGAAGTTTTTGTAAGTAGTGTCTACCAGGAATTTTGTTCTAGAAATCCACCACTCCTAATAGGCACTTCTTCTCTCATTAGACAAATTGGATGTATTTCCTGACACCTAACTCTTTCCAAAAATGAAGTGTGTTGTCTTATATATTTTTTCGTTTAATATGTCCTCAATTTCATAACCTCTTCTAGATTTATAAACATAAATGCCATCCATTATTGTCCTTGGATCTAATCTTCCAAAAACTACAGAATAATCACCTCAAAATGTCAACTGGATCATGCCATTTTCTTCCAAAACCTTTTCAAGAATTTCCCATTATACCTAAGATGATATCTTGAATCATTTGGAGCTGATCTCTGCCTTTGTCTGCAAACTCTTTGCACTCTACAGCTCTGCGGATGCCCTCCCTATGCTACTCACTCCTGCCATTTCCTCAAACACCCAAGTTCTTACCTCAGGGCTTTTGTCCGTCTTGCTCCTTGAGGTTTCCATGCCTGGTTCTCATCCCTGAGGGCATGCTGTACATGACGACCTCTGAGAGGCCTTCCTGGAGTTTTCAGTGGAAATTAGGCTCCCTGCACACTTCAACAAAACAAACCTACACTTTACGCACCACTCATCATGGCTCTTAACTGTGCCTTAGTTGCGTGATAAGTTGTCTGTCTGTCTCCCCTAGACAGTAAGCTATGGAAGTGCAGAGGCTTTTTCTGTTTCATCCAGCATAGTATCTTTGGAGGCTCTCGCACTGCCAATATCTCTCAAAACTCATGAATTAGTGCTGCCTCAACTCTCCTTGAAATGGACTGGACAATTCCAGTCAATGGATCTATAAAAAATCAATATAAATTTGTCCCCCTCCTAGGATCCCCTGTTCACATGGCTTTTGTTGTGATATTTTTTATTTAGGTGGTTATAAGTGGCGGTTATAACAATAGATACTAATAAGCTCTTAATTGTTTTCAAAAATGGAGTAAGAAAATACAGTCGTCTCCCACTGTCCAGTTTTGCTTTTCACAGTTTCAGTTACCCACCATTCCAGGGTCTAAAAATACTAAATGGAATACTTCAGAAATAAACAAATCAGAACTTCTAAAGTATGCATCATTCTGAGTAGTTTGATGGAATCTCATGGACCACCCCTTTGTCCAGCGTAGCTGTGTTGTATATGCTGCCTGCCTATTAGTCAGTTAGTGGTTATCTTGGTTGTTAGATCAACTGTCACAGATTGCAGTGCCTATGTTCAAGTCACCTTTATTTTATTTAGTAATGGCCCAAAGCCATCCCCATAATTTTTATGACAAGCTTTTATTTAGTTTTATTATTTATTTACTATAACTTCTATTGTTAGAGTTGTTCAGTTTTATTATTGCTCTTGTTAATCTCCTACTGTGCCTAAATTATAAATTAAACTTTATCATAGGTGTGTACGAGGTCTCTCCAGAAGATATCTAGTCATGCATTATGAAAAATAGAAACATTTATTGAAGAAGATAGAAGATACAAGAAACATTATACACAGGACAATGATGCCTCCGTCCCCTTCAGAGTAGGCACTGTGACACCTCACACAGTTCTCCCAATTGCCATCAGTTGCCTTGTTGTGTTTTCCTGAATCTCATTGATGGAAAAAAGGAAAAAAAAAATCTCTTTCCTTTCACAGGTGATTCGAGTTTTGGGAAAGGCAGAACTTGCAGGGCACCAAATCTGGGCTGTAGAGGGGCTGAATAACTGGGTGATATGGTGTTTTGCCAAAAAACCTCCATGAGATGTGATGCATGAGTGGGTGTGTTGTTGTGATGAAGCTGCCAACCACCAATTTCCCAAGGCTATGGCCTTTTGAATCATCCAAATAGTTTCCGTGGAGGAATGTTCAAGCTTCATGCAAAATTTGATGCAGATTTGTTGCTCTAGTCGCTCAGTGATTTTGAAGGTGCTGGCCACACAGTACACATGCTCATCCAGCAATGTCTACTGCCCCCACTGACTAGTACAGTGAAGCCATCATTGTCCACACATGCACATTCCAGTCCACTCTCCTTGGCTGCCAGGTCACATTGATGTCATGCAAACTATTCTTGTTATATTAACAATGGCTGGATTCTTTCTGGACAGACTCCTTGTACGTATAGGAAAAAACGTCATATAGATAGAATCTGGTGCTATCTGTGGTTTCAGTCATCCACTGAGGGGTCTTGAAATATATCCCCAATGGATAAGGGGGAATTACTGTAGTATCGTTGGGAGAGGAAGTTTCAGTAGATGAGTAGAGGGATTCAGGAAGTGTCAAGAGGTGAGAGTGCTATTTGGGGCCGTGGAATTGAGAAGAAATCTCTTGTAACTAGATGGTCAATGGATTTGAAGGACAAGCATATCAAATACGCAATTTCAATTTGCTGTGATATATCATGCTCATAGATTATTTGATAGAAATCTTTTTTTAATGTTGTTTATTTATTTTTAGAGAGAGGGGAAGGGAGGGTGAGAGGGAGAGAAACATCGATGCAAGAGAGAAACATCGAAGGGTTGCCTTTCACGCTCCCCCAGACTGAAAACTGAATCCACAACCTGTGCATGTGCCCTGGCCAGGAGTCAACTGGTGACCCTTCGCCTTGCATAATGACGCCCAAACAGCTGAGCCACACCAGGCAGGGCTCAACAGAATTCTTAAAATAATATCCTGTTCACTTTTGGTTTGAGGTCTCAAGGAGTGAGGTATGAATCTCATATTAGGTTTTCCCTCAGGGTGGAGGGAAGGGAACGGCACTGAGACACAGAGTAGAGGGTAAGCATTAACTGAAGGCATGCAGTCAGACCTGGCATTCCCCTTTACTTTGACACCTCTACCAGGAATTTGCAATAATCTTTGATGGGCCACTGTGTTACTGGACAGGCATGGTCCCAGAGCGGGTCTGCCTCAGGCCTGCCTCTGTGTGTGGGTTCTTGACTTCGTGTAGGAAAGATTTCGCAGCACAAGTCCAGGTGCTTTTGATAGTATGTTTATTAAGGCGAGAGACAGTGAAACCAAGGAAGGACTTAGGGTAGAAGAAGTAACAGGAGAGCCTAGGCAGTGCTTTGCTTTGGCTCCCTAGAACAGTTGTAAGAAAGGAATGAGCCAAGGCAGGGCTGCTGTCAGCTCACTGGGAAGTCAGAGAAAAAGGGGGCCCTGGAGACAGGACTAGGGGTTAGCCTGGGTAGCGCTGCCACTGTCTACTGCTCCCCTGGCTCCAACTCCCTTGGGAACCCTTGGAGTTTAGGAGGAAATAAAAGGTTCATGCCAGGGAAGGGGCATGGGCGAGCTCTGGAATGAGTCCGCACAGAACCTTGGTCCTGAGCACTGTTTACCTTTTTTCTGTGGGTGAGAACCTTGGGAGGGTGGGTCAGCAGAATATTCATCAACTTTCCAGGTGCATTTTTAATATGCCGATGTGTCAAAATGGGCAAATAAGGGGGCTTTTGGAATATTCTTTGGTCTGCTACATTGTTTTACTTTTATCTTGAGTCTGTCTGGCTTTTAACGGGGTTTTGGTATTTGTTCCTGACTTCATCTGTCCTTGGTTTGACTGGAACAAATGACATTAATTGGGTCTCTGTTCTCTATCTCCCAGACCAGGGAGATTTAAGCTATGCATTCTCTGGTTAGGGAGGAGAGGTATAAACCATTTGCTCTCGAGTGTCCTTGGTTAGGGGAGATAAGTTCTTGTGATTCGATAGCTGGCTATAAACTGCTCCAACTGTTTGGCCTTGTTTGATTTTTGTGTCTCAGTTTCCCCAGTGCACTTGCCCAGGAGCTTCCTAGCTTTTTACTATCCTGCCTCAACTGGACTGTCTACAAGGGATTGAGACCAATATTATTTAGATTTTGTAAAGGCCCTACACCATGTACCTAACAAAGAGTTTAGAGTGGCTGAGATTAAGGGAATCACCGGGTTGATCCAGGGTTACAAGTATAACTTCTTAGACATAAGCTCCAGACATTGATGTTAGTAATGTTGTCTAAAAATTATTTGATGATTTAGCTAACACTGTGGCATCTCTTCCACAAAGTATCCTGTGATCCTATTTAACCACATGCCCTGGCTAGTGTGACTCAGGGGATTGAGAACCGGCCTGCAATGGAAAGGCATGCCATGCCTGGGTTGCAGGCCGGGTTCCTGGTTGGAGGCACACAAGGGGTCAAGGGATCAATGTTTCTGTCACACGTCAGTGTGTTTCTCCCTCTCTATGTCCTTCCTTTCCCCTCCATCTACAAATAAATAAATAAAATATTTTAATTAAAAAAACACATGAAAACATGTATGAAAATTTCTCTTAGCTTTTTACTGCTTTACAGTTTTCCAGCCTCCAGGAAAGCAGGATTCTACATCTGTTATTACGTTTTGTAACTATACATTTAAAAGTACTCTATACAATCAAATAGACAGTAAACGCTTTTGAACTATACATAGACAGGTATACACACTATACAGACAGACACACACATATCTATACATCCATGCATATGTATTATATAAATCAAAATATAGCTAGTGGAAATATTATAAATTACTTCGCAAAGTAACTTCTAAATGTGTAGACAGTGAAAGCTATCATTAAATTTATGTAACCATTTAAAGTAAAATATGAATCTTTGCTCTCTAATTTTTTAATTAACAGCTCCAAGCTATTATAATAATATTATATTCTTAACATTAGAAATGTTACATACTCATATCACAGAAAATTAGAAATATTAAGTAAAATTAAATACATTTGCAACCTCAATTCTTTAATACTAAACATTAGGCTTATTTCATTCTTGATTTTTTCCCCCCTGTAAACTTGGTGTTGGTTGTTACTGCTGTTCCCTCCCTCCCTCCCTCCCTTCCTTCCTCCCTTCCTTCCTTCCTTCCTTCCTTCCTTCCTTCCTTCCTTCCTTCCTTCCTTCCTTCCTTCCTTCCTTCCTTTCTCTCTCTCTCTCTCTCTCTCTCTCTCTTCCTTACTTTTTGGCTTTAAAAATGTGTTGCAATGAGGAAGTATATCATCATAAAAAAGCAACAGCCTGATCTTTAGGTTATGAAAGCCAGAATTAAAAAGTCTTTACACAGAAAACATCCAACTTTCCTGCTTGGCAAAGCTTAGGTGCAATTTTATGAAATGTTTAATAAGCTGAATTTTTCTTCATGGTGTGAACAAAATGACAAAACTGAATCTGTGCCTGACAATTTCAATCTAAATCCACAGCTACACGAAATACCACTCACTGTGCACTTCACCTAGGATTATAACCATATCTTTTAGGCAGCGGGGAGGGGGAGGCAAAGTGACTACAGAGAACAAAAATATGAGAAGAAGAAACAGTGTGTACTAGACAGCATAAAGCTAGCAAAATGACAATCTCAATTAATGCATCTCCCAAATGTGTAAAAACTATACTCCAACTTTAGGAAATTAATTAAAAAAGATAAAGAAAGAGTTTGAGTCATTGCAGTTTAACATGAAAATCCACATATGATAGTATGGAGAATTTATGAAACATGTTATCTGAAAAACTTTGTTCTTTTTCTTTGTCCAGATTAAGAAAAGGTAACTAAGCCCTGGCTGGTGTAGGTCAGTGGATTGAGTGTGGGCTCAGAACCAAAGGGTTGCTGGTTCAATTCCCAGTCAGGGCACATACCTGGGTTGTGGGCCAGGTCCCCATTAGAGGCCATGTGAGAAGCCGCCGCACATTGATGTTTCTCTTCCTCTCTTTCTCCCTCCCTTCCTCTCTCTCTAAAAATAAATAAATGAAATCTTAAAAAAAACCCAAAACTCCCAAATAAAACAGATTAAAGGGAACACATTAAAAAAAAAGAAAAAGTAACTAAGTTTATCAATATCTGATATATTTCATACTACGATTAACAAATTGATAATAGACTCCCGGTTCTGCATGTACTAATGAGGACTTTGTCACGAATGCTGCTGAGCCCAGTGTTGGGGAGTGGGGAATTTCCCCTTTCCCTTCTTAGTTCTTCTGCCTGGTTGAACAATTCAAATGACATAAGACAGATTCACAGGAGAAAAACAATCAAATTTAATTCCTCATGGATTCAATACTACGGGGTTCCATGAGAACATGGAGCCCAAGGACAAGTAGGGCCATTGAGGCTTATGTGCCATTCTGGACCTAAGGAGGAAGGAGAGGAGTGGTGGGACATCAAAGTGTAGAGGCAGTTCACTAGGAGGTGGAAAGCAAATGTTTGGGAAACAAGTGCTTGCCGGCCAACTTTGGCAATGGGACACAGAGAGGGCTCTGATCAACAAAGGGCCTTGCTGGGCTCCTCCCTGTCCGTCACAACTGGTTCGTGTTACACTACATGATGACAACTCCCTACGTGGAACAGGTTCTTTACCGAAATTCTTTTAGGCAGGTAGGAGGAAGGTGGGAGGTTTTTCCTGAGTCTTTTTTTATCTCAAAATAATCCATATCTCAAAGAGGCATGTTTTTTGGGGGGGAAGTCTGCTCTCCTTCACCAGTTAGGGAAGTCACCAAATAAACAGTCAGTTTTTAGTCAGGACTAAATTGTAGTCTCTAGTCTCCTCTGTTAGCATTTGAAGACAACAGGTTGAGTTGGCAGATATTGTTTATGTCCCCTGAAGTTATTTTGACCACTTAAATCTGTTTTTAAAAAAGGTTTTATTTATTTATTTTTGGAGAGAGGGGAAGGGAAGGAGAAAGAGAGGGAGAGAAACATCAATGTGTGGTTGCCTCTTGTGTGCCCCCTACTGGAGACCTGGCCTGCAACCCAGCCATGTGCCCCGACTGGGAATCAAACTGGCGACCCTTTGGTTTGCAGGCCAGTGCTCAATCCACTGAGCTACACCAGCCAGAGCTAAATCTCCATTTTAATAGGATTTTCAGGGAGACCAGAGATATTGGAAAGGTCTGTACTAGATGTTTTCTGAGAGGCCAACAGTGAAGACCTTTAGTCTTTAGATGAGTTGTATTTTTCTGTACATAAAGTTGTTCCTCTGTTTTTGCTTTCTCATGCCCACTCAAAACAAGACCATTAGCATCTACGCTTGTTTTATTCTCTTCTGCTTTGGTTTTCTTGGAGTGCTCTTCTTTATGAGGTGACGATGTTCTCTTGACTCCTTCTAGAGGATTAGGAAACTTTGTCGCTACCGTCCCTGAAGGTCTATGTGGTTGGTTTATCGGACATGTTGAAGAATGGACCGTTGGCTTTGGTGGTGGAGAAATGGTTGTGCGGCAGTCTGAGGAATGCTTTGTACTTGGTGTATGCCCTGAGCTTTCTTTCACTGGAATTTACTCGTGGCTCGGAAAGTTCAGTCAGTAGTCTGTATGTTGGTCACACGTGCTCCTGTCACAACTGGAGCAAGGCTGTTTCTGTCCCCGGGAGCTGTTAGAACAGTTTGATGGAACATATTCAGAGCGGTAGCAGGTTAAGGCACAGGCGTTCAGTTATCACTGCTCACTGGCAAGTAGAGGCTACGGACACTCAGAGATGTCAATCTGACACCTTCTGCCAAATGATTTTGCCTTTTCTGAAGCACACGGTTAGGTAGTAGCTGAAGCTGATTTGTTTTCACATACACTGCAGCCATTTTCCCTTTAACTTCACACATCTCCCTGCTTCCTGCTTGCCTATAAACTATATCCATGAGAGACTGATTATCATAAGGGAAATCGACATTGGGGTTATCAGAGTTTTTTCTTTTTAAACACTAAGTCAATCACCTGTATTTATGAAATTCTTCCTTATTCATTCTCATTGTCCTCCTTTTAATTATTACTGGGGATCAGTTCTCTCCCTGCCCCTGGATGGAATCCTTGACATTGCACTCCAGTTTTCCAGTCCCTTTTAAACAAGACAAAGCATTTAAATCTCTTTAAAGCATTGACAAGTTCAATTTCATCTCATAATGACTTAGCTCCAGTCTCATCTAGTGTTATCGCAACTGCCAAACTTGGTCACAGTTAAACTTTTCTCTTCCCTAAGCATAGCCTTCCTTGCAGGAGAGGGACAGGAGCTAATTTCTTCTCTTAACCATGTACTAATTAGTACATGGCTATCCCTAGGGCAACGGTGAAAAGAGCAAGAGTTTAGTTGCCCCGAAGTCGCTGGGTCAGTGAGAACCCAGTGTTGGGGCACTCTGGCAATAATAGTGTCCCAACGATGACTCTTTCCTTCCCATGGAGCCTATTTATGGGGTTCTTAGCAATTTTCCTATCAGAGATCTCTCACTTTGACCCCTTACTGAGGTGAATGCCTCTTGTCTGGCTGGCTGTATTGACTTCAGCCTTGGCCTCTGGGCTTTCAGTGATTTATAATTGAGGTCCCTATGTAAATTTAGAGGAAACCCAGGTTGTTTTCCTTCTTCAAAGCCATCTGCAGTCCTCAGGAAACCTGCAGCTCTGCCCCACGCTTGTTGGAAGAGAAGCTAGCTCACAGGGCAGCCGTCTCCATTCCACCGGTTGCAAGGGGCAGCACTGGCTGTCAGGGCAGGCTGCCACAATGGCATGTGATCATTTTGAACTAAAATCACTTGAGAAGCAGCTTGAGCAGGAAGAGCTCTCTGGCTCTCCTTTGTTGCCCTAAAAGCAGGAGATAAATCTCCATGAGAGGTGCACTGCCTACTCCTCAAGGGCTGAGACACAACCTTATCACAAGAGTTATTAAATCTAGAGTCAAAAAAGCCTGTATAAATAAACTTTGTTATGTCTTTACTAATTTATTTCCTCAGCTCAAACCTTGCTTAGATTCCTTTCTAATGAGCACTGACTTTGTCCTGTCAACTGCTCAGCAATTTGTTGTTTCTTTGTTTCAAAAGTGTAAAAAGGTTTCTGGTTCCATTGTTTCTTTGAACCTCATTATATGATCCGAGCCTCATATTGTGATTCTCTCGTGAGCAAGTATTAAATTGTCTTTTTTTCTCCTGTTGCTACAGTCTTATTTTAATTGTATTAAGTATTGGTCTAGCTATAGGAACAAAAGAAGGGTAGGTGGGGGGAATTCTCCCCCTCCTAGACACAGCCATAGATCTTGCCTTTAGAATTCACAGGAAGACCCTGGCTGTTGTGGCTTAGTGGATTGAGCACTGGCCTGCGAAGTGAAAGGTCACCAGTTTGCTGGGTTGCGGGGCATGTGAGAGGCAACCAACTGGCACATGGACGTTTCTCTCCCTTTCTTTCTCCCTTCCTTCCCCTCTCTCTAAAAATAAGTACATAAAATATTTTTTAAAGAATTGATAGGAAGAAGTCAGATGCTTATCCTCTTGTTCCTCAAACTCTCAGAAATACATTTCGAGGCTGACTTGTAGATCCCAAAGCTCCTCCCACTTGAGTTGAGGGGAAGTGAAACAGAGCACAGTGAAGTCTTTCTTGAAATAAGTCCTCTCACTACTGCATACCCCAAATACCCATCAGAGTGGCCAAAATGAAAACAAAAATATTAAGTGTTAGTGAGGATGTGGAGCAACTGGAGCTCTCATATACTACTGGTGGAAATATAAATTGCTGTAGTTACTGGAAAATGCCTTGGCATTATGTTCTACAGCTGAACATATCTATTCTTTATGACCTAACAATTCTATTCTTTAGGAATATATCTAACAGACATGCACTCATATAGTCAACAAAAGTATGTTTGTAGAAGCCTCATTTGTAATAGTCCCACGATGAAAATTGTCCAATTGCTAATTAATAGTAGACTATAAAGGTAAATGGTGGAATGTTCACACAATGAAGTGCTATACAGCATTGAGGATGATCATTCAACAATTACACATGTTAAAATATCAAAAACACAATATCGAGCAGATGAAGCCAGGCACAAGAGTCCATACTGTATGACACCATTTGTACGAAACCTTTAACCTAGGCCAAGTTATTCTGTTATATTGGAGGTCAGGCACAGTGGGGAGATTGACTGGAAGAAGCTGGAAGGAGGAATCTGTTGTTGATACTGTTATGTTTCCTGACCTGGTGCTAGTGTTATGGGTAAATTCAGTTCATAAACTTTTATTGAGCTACACACTTACTAATACATACCCTTTTCTTTTGGATATTACACTTTGGTAGAAATTACAAAACAAAACAAAAGAAAACAAAAACAACCCAACAATGAGATGAACCATCTTGACTTTTTAATCTCACCCTCTTTTCTGAGCTGGAGACCAGTGATCCCTTAATGCTAGAGGACCCAGCTTTGGACCACACCCTTTGCAAATCCTCCATAGATGAGCCAACCCTTTGGCTTAGTGAGTTCACCAGGCAACTACTGTCCTCTTTTCAACTTTTGTGGCCTCGTTCTGATCCTACAGAAAGAATTGCATTCATCATCCAGTTACGTAAATGATGCTCTTGGTCAAGAATCTGGGGACTTATACAAGGACTCCATCTATGCTCATTGGCAGACAGTGTAGGTCACAAGGTACTGAAAGCGTTAAAAACAGTAGAACCTTACCAAATGGGACCTGAGGTGACTACTGTTTCTACATTAACCTCAAAGGTCACAATTCCAGATTTATTCTGCCAAGATCCTTTGGGTAATATCTCTATTAATTCACATGGGACATGAATTGGTGTGGCAATAAAGCTGAATTGGGAGGGGTTTTAGAAAATGTCAGAGGAGAAAAGGGATTTAAACTGCATTAGTTTTGTTCATTTTTTTATCATAATGCAGGCAGGCACTCTGAAAATATTTAATATTCTTGAATCAGATTGTTCTTTCTCAAATCCACACATATCCTGGACTCCAAAGAGGCTGCTCCTATTGAAGTAATACACAAGTAGCAGGATATTTGGACAGACTCTCGAAAAGATAATTACTAGTCACAGCCATGAAGATTTTTATGTTTCAAGATAAACACGGACAAATTGATTTCCACTTGGCAATGTGACCAGCAGCAAATGGTATTATCTAGTTCCCCACACCCCGGCCAACATTAGGTAACAGAATTTATTTAAATATATGCATGCATGTTATACATGTATCTTTATGCAAATATGTGTATGCACATATGTATTAGATAAATTTCACAGGTGGAAACAGCCCTTTCAACATTTTAAATTTAAAGAGAAAGTATAATGTCCATCATTTTACATTTTACTTTTTAGGGAAAAACCTTTTCAGCACAAAATGACTGTTTTATTGAGTTACATTTGGTCTGAGAAAATATAAAATGGAGCTTGTTATCAATCTGTAGCAAAGAAACTCTGAAGGGAACAAAAGGTCAATGGTCTTAGGTTTTTCAATTAGTTAAAAATTGACAATGACTTCAGTTTCAGAGGACCTTGGTAGATACTATTTGCAATGACAGTCACTCTTTTGTTCAGTGCATTGCATTGTCTGATGCCAAGCTAATGCCAGAGTAAATTATTAACAATTATTTTTCTCTCTTTCGATAGCTGGAACACAGAGTAATTCCTTTGCTTTTCTTATATGTAGTTTATTAGAACACATGTAATTTCAGAACAAATTCTCCTATAACTATCTGAAATTATTATCATGGTTTATGAGACCATTTCCAAATGGAAAAATTTCTTAAGATATACCAAGGAAAATAATGGGGCTATTACAATTTTCTATTTTAGCATATTATGAAACAAAAAGAGATGTGCTTTAGAGAAATTACTTAGAATCATACAATGCTATTTCAAGATGCTTCATACTTTAAGAGAAGTTACATTATTATCATAGAGCAAATGCTCATTCTGTATTAGTGCTAGTATCCTCACTCATAGCTTCAAACTCTATCATTTACCAATTTTTAACAGCTTCATTCTGGGAAGTTTATATACCATACAGTTCATTCAATTTAGGTGTACAATTTAAGATCTTTTAGTAAATTATAGAGTTGTGCAACCATAACCACAATCTGAAATGACCCACTTGCCCATTAAATTCACTCTGCAGTCTCACCCTCAGTCCTTGACAATTACTAATCTGTTTTCTGTCTCTACAGACTGCCCTTTCCTAGATGTTCTGTGTAAGTGAAATCATACAATATGTGACCTTTCACTTGGTGTTGGTGGCTTTCACTTAGCTATTTTTTTAAGATTCATTTATGTTGTAGCATGTAGCAATAGCTCATTCTTTTTTTATTGGTGAATAATATTTGATTATACATATATCACATTTTGTATATCTATTCATGAATTGATGGACATTTGGGTTATTTTTAGTTTTTTGACTATTGTATATAATGCTGCTATGGTCATTTGTTTACAAATCTGTGTGCTCATCTCTTTTGGCTAGATACTTAGGAGAGAAATTGCTGGGTTGTACGGTAAATTGCTACATCTAGTATCACAACTCAAGACAGCTGTGACGTTGTCCTTTGATGACTGTCTGCCACTAAGTAGCTATTGTTTCAGACAAATTCCCTGCATGTGGGTTACCAGATCAGGTCAGCCTCCACTGGTAGTGAAGCTCCTGATGACAATGGCTTGTCCACCTTAGAGCTACTATCCACAATGAGCTCAGCAGCGGGTAGGGGAAGAGAGGGAGTAGGTACAGGTGAAAATGCTGTTTGTACCTGAAGCACAAATTTCTGCAGTTTTTTTTTTTTTGAGCATAAACAAATGATTCTCAGATAGTTGTATGCCTTTCGTTGATTTCCACACATATTGAAATGACTGTTTTTTGACAATTGCTTCCAGTTGTATCATTGCGTGTTAGGTGCAGGACTTGCAAATCTCTTCGTTCCACCATTCTAGGAGTCTTGTCTCTTCCAAATACCAGGTTTTTTAAACTTATTTAAACAAACAAACAAACAACAACAACAAAAAACCCACAAAGAGATCTACCTTGGCCGGGTAGCTCAGTTGGTTAGAGCATTGCCTGGATACACTAAAGTTGCAGGCTTGGTCCCTGGTCAGGGCGCATACAAGAATCAAGCAATGAGCCCTGGCTGGTGTGGCTCAGTGCACTGAGCACAGGACTGTGAACCAAAAGGTCGTGGTTCAGTTCCCAGTCAGGGCACATGCCTGGGTTGCAGGCCCGGTCCCCAATAGGGGGTGCACAAGAGGCAACCACACATTGATGTTTCTCTCCCTCTCTTGCTCCCTCCCTTCCCCTCTCTAGAAATAAATAAATAAAATCTGAAAAAAAGAATCAAGCAATGAATGCATAAATAAGTGGAACGACAAATCAATGTGTCTCTCTGTCACTCCCTTCCCATCTCTACAAAAATCAATAAATAAAAATTAAAAAATACAAACATATCAAGGCATCTTTTTTATACATATAAATATGTAAATACACACACACACACACACCCCTGTATGTTCACTGAGGATCTTAAACATCTTTCATAGAGACACTTAGGAAAAATTGTTATATGGGTATAGATAGGCTAGACAATATTATTTAATAAAAAAAGGTACTAAATTGAGAATACAACAAAATATAAAGAACTTCCCACATGTCATCCTACCTCCGTGTAAAGGAATAAACATGAATCTTACTTGACACCAATGATGAAGCAAAACGTTCTTACATTAACAGTTAATGTTTACATTAGTTCAGAATTCTTCTTTATCATACTCCGAGTTCTCCACCTGAACACATACACACACACACACACACACATCTTTCCATTAATAGTGACATCTAATTAACCATGCACATGATTTTCAATGGCTAATTGTGAGTTAGCTCATCAACGTTAGTAGGGCTTCATATTTGCATAGTACTGGGCTGTTTCTTCTACGGAGAAAAGGTAAGAATGAGAAGAGTTTGGGCCCTGATTGGGGTGGCTCCGTGGGTTGGGCTTCATCCCACAGACTGAAAGGTCCGGGGTTTGATTACCAGTCTGGAACATGCCTAGGCTGTGGGCCAGGTCCCTGATTGGGGGCATGCAAGAGGCAACCGATCAATGTCTCTCTCGTACAGTGATGTTTTGCTCCCTTTCTTTCTCCCTCCCATTCCCTTTCTCTAAAAATAAATAAAACATTTTTTTTTCTGAAAAAGGGTTGGGGACTCACTGCTGAGCTCCCACAAGCCATTTAAAAGTAGTTAACTAATGTTGTCTTGGAAATCTCTCAGAAGTCTCCCTCTGCCCACCCCCCTGCCCTATGCAATCAATTTGTCAGTTAATTGCCTGTAGCGAAAGTTAATGTTCTAATAAACTAGGTATTAACTGATGTAATGAGTGGTATCATGTAGGTTATTGCCATTATAAACCATACTTAACAGTTTAGAAAATCAATAACATATTAAACAAAGGTTAGGCTCCTGGAAGAGTTCCTTGGCAAACGGTTGTTTTCTGACAGATGTGACTGATTCTTCTGCTTCTTAGAAGGTAGAACATGTTCTGCTGCCTTAGTAACTATTACGAGTTTGTGTATATGGCAACACCACATAACCATTCAGGTATCAATGAGCCATAGAACCATATTCTCAACTTCCATCAACGGTGCTGCTCATTTATAGATCTATGGATTGGGGAAGGGATAGGGAAGGGGAGGGTGGCTACTATAGAGGCCTGATGTGGATTTTTACCACTTTTCATTTCTATGAGTTGAGGAGCATTTAACCCTTTAGAGCTCAGTTTACTCTACTGCAAGACAGAGATAAAAATATCTTAGAGTTTCTCAGAGACGTTTGTAAGAGAATATTTATAACAAACGATAATGCCTGTTGCATAGCAAGGATACCATGAATGGTGACAATTGTTATTTCTCATAGTTGTGTAAATTTTTCCTTTCCTCCTTTCCTTCCCTCCTTCATGTCCATCCTGCCTTCCCTAAACATTTTATTTTGCAATGTGGTAAGTCTGGTGTTGAGAATACTTCATCTCAGGGAAGGTTAAACACACATTCTCCTAAAGAACTGGAACTCTCAGCGAGAAGACAGACTCATAAACAGAGTCGTGGTGGCACTTACACCAGGTGCAATAAGCAGACATGTGTACAGGAGGGCACTCATCCACGATGCAAGCTGAGGAGAGATGCAGCCAGAGTTCCCATAGCCCTTTCAGAGTTGCATCGCCACTGAAAAACTAGAGGTGGCACACAAAGGGTGTAGTCGACAACAGTGTGTCCTGACTTGAAAGCCTGTAGGGTAAGCTCTTTATGAAGTGCATCTTGAGATCTGGCGATGTCAGTTCAGGCCCTGAGGTCAGACATGTCCTGTTGGTGTCAAGCTCCTGGGAAGATTAGTCCCAGCTGGTGGGTGGACTACTAAGGTTCCTGACCTGGCCCTTCCAAAAAGGACAAAAGGTTACCATATGCTTGACAGGCAAATGGCCAAATGGTCTCTGATGAGCTTCCTCTAACAGCCTGTAAAATTCACTTGATCTTTGTTGTTCCAAAGGCAAATATTTTCTTAACTTACAACCTAAGGCCTGTATTCCTATGACTAGTGCCTGTTGCCCAACTTCAGAGAACTCTTAGGCAGCATTTGAAAGTACCAGCTACACAGGTTAAAGCAAGATTGACTCCCCTAAAATGTCACCTCTAAATGAAACTTCTGCTTCCTATTCAAGCCAGAATCAGTGTTACATTTTGGTGGTCTTTTAAATAAAAGTAAAATTACTTCTTTTGTCTCTTCTAAGTCAGAAGTGTCTTGCTGTATCTATCAGATTTCTTCCAAACATGCTGACGCTGGTGAAGATTTATGTATGTGAGATAAAAACAGGGTTGTTGACATGGGTCATGGTGAATGTGTCTGCTTCTCCATTTGCTTGTAGCAGCTGTGCATACACGGTGCCCACCTTAACCTGCCCATGGTAGCTATAACTCCAGCCTTCTGTGCAGGAACTCTCTGACAGACTTCTCTCTGTAGAACAGCACTGGGGTGTTTGTGTTGATAGCAGCAGTTAGTGGAGGAAAACACACTTGTCTTTCGTGTTTCTGTTTCCTGAGAGCACCTTGCAGATGGTTCTGCTTCCACTCACTGCTCAATGAATACCGACTGGCAGAATTTCCTCAGGGGCAAACTGGGGATAAGGAGTTGGCTGCCTCTGCAGCCTGTAGTTCTTCTTGAGGCTCCAAAGGAGAAATTGCACTTCACCGAACCTGGAGCTTCGTTCTTCATTCACCACTCAGCCTGTTTCTTCAAGTTGTTTCGGTATCTGCAGCTCAGAGGGAATGTGGATGCCTTATTGCTGGTGGCTGCTAGGGTTTTATTGGTTTGTGAACTCCTGGCATCTCTATCACATTTTGGAAGCCACACACTCTCAGTGAGGCTGAGTTTCAACATATTCTCCGGCTGCTTTATATTAAGTGTAGCTCTGGGAAAAATGTCCTGTGTTCCTTCTCTTTTAGAGCTGCCTACCAGTTCTGAGTCAAGTGATTCCTCTAAACACTATGATTTAGTAAATCCTCATTTTTTTGTGTGTACAGGAGCTGTTTTATTGGAGGGTTGTAGAAAATCTATTGGAAATGATGAAGTCCATCCAACGGGAGTTCCAGTCATGTTCTGGGAATTCATGGTCGGGAAGACTGTGTCCCTGCGGGTGATCTAGGCCCTCTCAGAGTCCATGGGACCACCTCATCCGTAGTTAGTTATACAAAGGAAAATTGGCTGCTGCAGACAGTGATCCAGATGCATGAACCCAGATGAAAACAGGCATTGAAGCCAGAATTCTGAAATCAATCTGAGTTCATTTGTTTTTTAACTCATTGTTTACTGAGCCCTTTCATGTGAGCCCAGTGAAGAAAGTTGAGATATATTAATGACTGGTTAAGATAGTAGCATCTTTCTCACGTTTCCTTTCCTGTCAAAACAGACATCATATGTAGGAGGCAAGGATTCTCATTTTTAATGGATGGTTCTCATTAATATTATTGTAAATGTATGGCTTTCTACAAAGTGTTTCAAAATGCATTATCTCACTTGAACTTCAGAATACTACGAGCAACAAATTCTGTGGGAATTTAATTTTGATTGTGGGGTGCAGTTCCAGGACAACTTCAGACAGAAGGTGGAATTTGAGTTGACCCTTGTGGGAAGAGGCATGAAATGTGCTGTTCAGTCAGAGGACCGCATCCCTCCCCACCTAAGGTGTGTAACCCCAAACACAGTACAGTTGATGCCAATGCAAGTGCACAGACCATGCCTCCCTCTTCCTAACTTTCACCCTTTCTCTGTGGATGTGCCACAGACTTTCCTCTTACTATTGTAGCCCCTGCCCCAGGCCTCTTTCCACGAGGGATGCATAGGGTACTGCCTAGACTGGGAGTCCCGAGACTGAAAATCTAACCCTTATTTGCAAAAGCTGTATGATATTTGACTATTTTAGCTATTAAAAAAGGAGGGTGGTTGACAAATTAATCTCAGAAGACTTTTTTCAGCGTAAGGTTATTTGCGGAGATGTGGACAGGGTTTGGGAAGAAGGTGAGGCGCCCAGGGACCTGCAAGAACAGCAGCCTTTACTACACCTGAAAGGAAAAAGTAATAATATGGGAGTTTGTAGAGGTAGATCGGAGGGATAATACGAGGTGGGAGTAGACGGAGAGAGTTGTATGTTTGAAGGTGTTTGGGACCAGGGACATCTGTCCCAGAACCACCCAGATGATACCTCACAAGCCATCAGTTACTACCCTCATTAGAGTGGCATTGAAACAGCTCTCAGCAGCCGCTGCATCATGAGCACTAAAGATTGAGTAGGGAGTATCTGTCTTTTCCCTCCTGTTTTCACTGACTAGTGACTCACGTATGTGGATGCCGTGGATTCCCCCACATACTTCTTGCACAAGCTCTGAAATTGTAGCATCTCAAGGTAGACACAGGCTCCTGTGAAGAGTGGGGAATGGACCAGGGGACCCGAGGCTTACCCTTCCAACCCTGTTCTCCACCAAGACTTCATGACATGTGCCTTGTTTTTCCTCACCTCACACGGTCCTTGCCATACAGCTTCTCCAAATGCATGTTTTCAGATTGCGCACCCTTGTAGATTCCCTGCCTTTCAGTTTGGCAGCTGTGCTGCTCCTGACAGCATGACATTCTCTGGGGAAACCACCTGAAAATCTAAATGTCAAATGTGTCCCTGTCTTGACCACAGATAGAACCACTTCTCCTATTATATACCACGCAGATCCCTTGGGAGGGCGTGCACAGAGAAGTCACCCAATATTATTTGTTAAAATTTAAAAACACAGGCCCAGAGACACAATGCTTTTTCAACTGGCTGATTTGCAAAATGGACTCTATCAGAGGACTGATTATCAGAGAGCATTTGTGAACAGAGGCAGAAAGAAAGGCCATTTAAATGAATAAAGAACCAAATACATGGCAGCTAGAACTTGACACTTTGCAAAAAGAACAACCAAGTCATGATTTAGGGTCTCTGGGGTATATGTTCTATGGGCCCCTGGACCTACTGGAAGTATTCTTCGCTATTTTCTCTGTCCTGGGTAGCAGAGCCCGGCCATGTGCATCACCTGGGCTCCTCTGCACTCCTGCTTCTGTTGGGTTTGGCCAATGGGAAGTGTCAGTGGGAGCTTGCAGGGCAGGAAGGGTGCAAGGTCATGGGATGGGCTCCTCTCACCTCTTCCTGATTAGGGCAGTTATGGCAGTGGCTGTCTCCTTCACAGGTACAGTTCCTGCCAGTGACCCCTCCTGCAAGGCTCCCTCTCTCATACAGCTGCCAGGACACCTATGACCATGTATACATGCTAGGCCACATGGGGTCACAGATTAGCGACCTTTCAAATCTGGAGCATGAATGGTTTGGATGGGTGAGACACTATGATATGGTATGGAGAGAAGAGGACACGGGCAGGGGCACTACAATGGGAAATGGGAGGCAGATATTATTCTTTATCCTCTGAGTGTGGAAAGCATGCGTGACTCCGTGATAAGTTAGCATAAGTAGACAGCTTGTTTAGAGCATGCACAGTAACTAAAGTAAATAACCGTTTGTGAGTATATACTGGGACTTGGAGGACCTGAGCCACCGCCTATGAAACAAAGAGGGCATGTGTCACGAGGTACCTGACCACAAAATTCCCTTTTATCAGAGGCAACTGAGGCATAGCCACCGGCACCCTGCTGAGAATCGGTTAACCGCCCACTGCCCCTTCCCCGCTCCCTCCAGCATTCCCCAGAAACAAGGCCCGTGAATCTCCCGAAGACTTTCGGTTGCCAAATCAGTGATTCCTCGCCAGACGACATTGTTGTTTCGCAAACAGCTACGCACTGGATATCTGAAACAGACTGGCAAGGTGACTCACCTCCCCCCACCCCGGGGGTCTGCTCCACACCGCTAAAAACCCCTCGACCCTTCCTTTGGGGCTGCAGTCTGTTCGGACTCAGCCTCCCTGATCGCAGTGTCCCCCCGCTAATAAAAGCCCCTAACCGGACTTTTCTAGCTCCAGGCCCTTTCTTTGCCACCTCGGCTACCTAACACACTTCAGGCAGACCTACGCAGCAGACTGGTGAGAAAAACACGGCCCTCACCAGCATGCACGGTTGAACTATGCAAACAACTCTGGAGTCCGCGCAAATGAAGGCGGGAGGAGCACTCCCAGAATGCGCATGCGGGTTAAGGATGTTTACCAAGAAGGAGGCCCGGGACTTTCATCCCTGGATAAGATCCAAAGACCTAGGCATCAGATCCCTGGACTTTGAAGGCTGGAGAGCGCAGCTTCCGTGTCACAGACGAGTCCATGTTCAGAGCGTCTTGTGACCGATCATCACAGGACCACCAGACCTCGAGCAGACGCAGACCTCAGCTTCTGCCTCCCGGATCCGAGAGGCCATCCCTGGACTTAGACTCTGGGAGCTCTTGGGTTTGTTATTCCCCCTTTCCCGTTGACTGCGTGCCATCTATGATGATTATCGGTGTGGGAATTAAAGTGTGTTCCGCAGCTTACTGTGTGTGTCTGCTTTCCATCATTTCTCGGTGCTGGGCAGCCGAGGCCATGGTTCATGCAGTGAGGCTTGTAGGAAAGACTACATCGTGGCATCTGAGCGGGCTCATAGGAATAATCACTCGGTTTGTTCACCGGGAATTGAGGCAGGGGTAGACGGAGTGGTTAGGCCTAGGTTGCTATCAGACTGCTCCTGACACAGGGTAGCTCGGACAATAAGGCACTTGGCTTTCAAGGGAAAATGGGAGGTGGAGATTACAGACAGAGGAGTGTGGACAAGATGAGTCTTCTGACACGCTACTGGGCCCAGCTCTCCCATGGCGATGTAAGTCACGGGGACGCGGTCCAGCAGGGGGCTTCTCTGAAACTGAGCCCGAAAAGGCGAACACATGCCTGTTCAACCTCATCACTGAGCTGGTCACCTGTCGGGGTTTCTTAGCCCTGTGCTCTCTAGTGTCCCTTACCCTGCTCCACTTCTGGTCTTTGTGATGGGTGTCTTCCCTCTCCTTTCAGGAGACATTTGGGGATAACAAACAGGTCTGTGATCATCCTTCAGGTTCACGTGCTGCAGTGTCTCCTCACGTGGCTTGTGTAAAGTGAGCACAAAGAGTTTGGGCAGCCTGCCCCTTGAATGGCATGTGCTTATCTAGGGCTCCACTGTGAGGGGGGTAGTCAGGAAGCAAAGCAAAACACAGAGCCTTGTGCTGACCTGGGATTATTTGAGCATGTGTGTGTGCATGTGTGTATGTATCTGAAGGGAAAAGGAAGATCTTTGAACTTCACATACATGACTTGTGTCTTTTCAGGTTATAATTTGACATATAA
>PVKM010021589.1:0-22449 GCA_004027735.1 Carollia perspicillata | reverse complement strand
TTAAATAAAAAGTAATGAATTATAAACAAAAAATCATTTAAAGCTGATAAACATATATGACTTCATACTTTAACCAATAACCCAAAATGTAGAAAAGTATGGCAAATACTACAGACAAAAACCGATAAAACAAAATTTGAAGTACAAGAACAAGTAATCAGAAATGCAAAAATAATTTTAAATACAGAGAAACTACTCTGGAAAATTAATCACCTATTTCATTAAAATTAACCTATGCTGGGTCATCAAAGAAGGGGAAGGGTCTAGTCAAGGAACATGTATAAAGGGCCCATGGTAATGGACAACAGGGTGGGGACTGACCGAGGCACTGGGTGGGGAGAGTAATGGGGGACAATTGGGACAACTGTAATTGAACAACAATAAAAAATTAACTTCAAAAATGACAAGCTAAAACTTTTAGAATGGTGAATACATTAAATATATCGATTTTTTGCAAGACATTGATAACATTCAAAATAAAATTTCTATTAAAAGCTCCATAACTAATTTTATTAGTGAGTATCTTTTTTAAAAAAATCTGGTAAAATGGAGCCCAATCTATAAAATAAGTATAAAAGCCTAAAATAAGGTGGTTTCCTTTCCAGTTCATTTTACGAAGCAAATATAACTCTGATATTAACTCTTGGAAAAAGTTAAAATAAAAAGAATAAAATATGTAAATAGTATCTCTCATGAACACAGTTAAAATATTCTTAACTAAAGAAAAGCCCACTGAATTCTATATTACTAAGAAATCATCCACCTCTGTGATTTGGGGTTAAAATTCAGGCATACGAAGTGTAGAGAACAAAGAAAGAGTTAATATTAAGACACAGAAAGCTGCATGCAACAAGGAGTAGGAGTTAGCGTTAAGAAAAAAAAAGATTAAAAAGCCGTAACCGCTAACGATGCTGGGCTTGTATTCCAAGAAGATAAGAAGAGCAGGGTGAACAGAACTGACCTGGCAGATAGCCAACTGGACAGTTACCTCAGCCTTCTGATCACGAGCCTCTCAGACCAATTGCTAAAGAAAGCACAGGCATAGCAGGGGCAGTCCAGCCAACCACAGGATTGTCCACGCGCTGGACATGCAGCCCAGCTGCCAATAGCTAACTGCCACATCTGCTTCTGTAACGAGCTTGCTTGCTTGTTTTCATAAAACCCTAGCTGTGAGCGGTGGGGGCGCGACTCTCATTTGCAGCTCTAAGGAGCACTGTGTCTCCGGACACCTTCGGAGAGTTCGCCCCTGTGCAGGTAAAACTTTGGCCAATAAAGTAACATCTTTGAAACCCTGAAAGTCTCCGACATTTGTTCTCGCGGTGGGTGGATGTAACACAAATATGTTTTTATATTAAGATATGTATATTAATATGATACAACATAACAAACCTCTTTACTTTTATTTCATATTTATAACTTAATAAGTTTAATATGTGACTAAAAACACTTAATAAGGTAGATTTGGGATATTCCCTTACCATGATTAAAATAACTATATAAAACCAACAGGCACTTTTATTATTATTTAGTTCTAGTCAAAGCCATAAGATGGAAAAACAAGAAAGTATATAAAAAAAAGAGAATAAATGGTCAGTAACAGTTTTACTAGCTAATCATTTAATTATGATATGTCCTGTAGGATCACATGGATTATATGAAAAACACTACAAAAAAAAGTGCAACTTTTTACCCAAAAGGTAAACCTCTATGAGACAATATGATTTTGCAGAAAATTTTTAGACTGTTGTTCATCGAGTGGACGAAAAAGGGGCCCCATGCTAACCCCAACAAGCTCTGGGGCGGCTCTGGCGGGGCAGCCTCACAAACTCAGAGAACAAAGTAACCACATAGGATGGTCTGAAGTTAAAACTTTCTGACTTGAAAGTTCATGGCGGGTAGTCATGTCCCAGATCGATATTTTTCCCTAACAAAGGCCAATCTTTATTCTAACTGAACCTGTCTGTTGTCTTTTTTGCATCTATGATAACATACCTGCTGACTAACTTTGGAATATCAAAGTAATCTCCTTTTTTCTGGACCTGTGAAAATACAACCACAATGCCAGAGCCAAAACCACAAATCCTCTCATTGTAATTACTCTCATATTAATTGTTAACTGTTAACAATCCTATACCAGCCCGTGTACCAGGAGTACGTGTCTAGTTCTTTTCTTTTTATCCGATCTCAGATATTGCCCTGCCCACTTTGCTTTCTCCTGCCTCCCTAATGTATCACAAATGAATTTCAGGTGACCTCCTTAGGCCTCCTGCTTTGATGGTAATGTATCAAGCAAGGGGAAAAACTGCCATTCTCTGGAGCATTTTCCCAGTCTGCTGAGGTTTGGCTTCCTGGCAATTGTCGTCAGTTTGGCTCAAGTAAATGCATAGAACGTTCTTACAGGTTTGAGCATTTCTTTCTTTCTTTTTTAAAAAAAAATCCTCACCCAAGGATATGTTTATTGATTTATTTTTTTTTAGACTGAAAGAGAGAGAGAAACATCTGTGTGAGAGAAATACATGCACCTACTGCTTCCCACACAAACCCAGACTGAAGATCAAACTCGAAACCTAGGTATGTGCCCTGATTGGGAATCAAATCCGCAACCTTTTGATGTATGGGAGGACAATCCAACCAACTGAGCAATCAAGCAAGGGTGGCTTGAGTGTGTCTTACTTTTACAATCACAGAGATTGAATCTGAATCCTGTTTTGGCCTCTAATTCACGATGTGGATTTGGTCATTTGTTCAATCATCTTGAGCCTCAATTACCTTATGTTTAAAGTAGCGGTGATGTGTTCTAATGTTCAGGATGACTGTGAGTACTGAGTGAAAACATACATGTATATTTCCAACAATGCAGCATTTTAACAAATATTAGTTACTATTTTTTGGTCTGAAGGAGGAATACAAAAGCATTCATTTTAGGATGCCTCATTTTTTTCCAATCATGGATATACAGAAGGTATACAGAACCAAAGGATAAAATATTAAAAATATTATTTTTGAAATAAGAGGATAATTAACTCCTCATAAGAAATTACCTGTAGAAAGCTCATATCATTACATAAACTGCTTTAAAATAATCCAGAGTCCTGAGTAATAAAGTAGTCTAGTTAATTGTATTATGCCAATACCAGTTTCCTGATTTTGATAATGCATTGCAGTTATATGAAATTTCATCCCTGGGGGAAGATAGTAATAAACATATGAGGTCTCTCTACGTTTTGTTCATGACTTCTTGTAAGTCTATAATTATTTAAATACTAAAAATTGAAAAAACTAATCCTATGTAAAATCCTAGATTCAAGAAGAGAAGGAGAAAAGGTGCAAGACAAATTAAAGAGGGAAATGTCTTAGAAATAGTGAGTTTAATCCTTCAGACTATGAAAACAGGGAACAAAGATAAGAAATCTTATCTGAGGAAAAACCTTTTTTTAAACAACAGGATTCAAGGAAGTGCACATTTATCACTGAAGAAAATCCTATTAAATTAACTATCAGCAACCCCTGCAGTTAAGATCCACTCCACATAAAGTTTTCAAAATCTCACTTATTTCAAAAACTACCATACCTCTTTAATGTAGCCATTTAGGGGCACTATAAAGTATTAACTACTATTAAAAAGTACCATATTATGTGCTAAGGGGAGCTACCAAAAAAAAAAAAAAGCTATTGTTCTTGGACAATGCAAACCAAGGAAAGACATGACACTGTCAAAGCTAAATATTAGGATAAAATAGGAGAACAAAGATTCCAGTAACTGACTACTTCTATTTTATGCAGACAAAAGGATATCCAATAAAGAACACGTGATCCTTTGCTCAGGAGACCAAACCTTAGAGACACAAGTCTGACATTTACTATTTCCTTTAAAACAACACTGTAAATCTCTTGGAACCCACAGCAAGGCCCTTGGAGACTTGAGATTACCTGATGATTTCAGAGCTGGTGTTTGACACAACACTGACATGTAGACTATTTTCCTTTAGCCACAGGAGATCTCCAACCCCAGAAACAAGTCAAAGGAACATATACTCAATTCATCCTTTGTTATTGAATGGTTTGTTTTGGGTAGATAATTTATGGAAAATTAGCACATAATGACAGCTGTGATATGGTATATGAATAACAAGTGGATGAGAAACTTGAATATTATTACCAACACAAGATAAGAAGGGCAGTCAGCAAATCAAAGTCAAGCGAAAGAACCAACCTAAGTTTCCATGTAATGTCAACTCTGAAATGCAGTTTCAGGGAAAGTGTGGAAAAAGATAGCTTGGTTGTCCTTTTTTTTCTTGTCAAAATTATACTTTGAAATTCTCCATGTTTGAAGATATATACCATTACCAAAACCCAAACTAATGTGTTACTTTTGACTCAACAATTTAAATCTTACCATGGTAAATGAATCAACAGAAGAGTAGTCAAAAACAAGGACAAAAAATTAATCATAGCATTATTTTGGTGATCAAAATTAAAATAGTAATGTATACTAGTGAATGATGGCAGATTCATTCCAGAGACTCATATGCAAACATTAAAAATTGTCCCAAAAAGTCACATAAGGATTATGTTAAAATGAAAAAAAGCATTGTTAAAGCTGTTTCTATAATAATTTTACCATATAAAAACTATGTATATGCCTAGAAAATTGAATAACACATTTTCCAAAACACGGTCTCTATAAAATATATTGCCCAGGGCATTAGTGAAAGTTAAGGAGGAAATACAATAAATAATGTAGGACACGAGGACAGGTGTCACCCCACTATCTGTGTGCCAGGCTGGCCGTCCAGTAGTCTGCATATTTAAATCTGAACAGAGTGAGAACGGAGTAGACTTTTTGGGCACCAATGACCAACCATGATGGAGTCGCTGTCAGCCATGACAGTTATGTTAAGCACTATGTCAACCCTGGGGTAATGAGATGAAAGGAAATCTGATTTGGAGGGGCCCAGAATGCCCAAACCCCCAAGTCTGGACACTCAGATAAGGGCCTCGAGTCCATCTGGACACCGATATGAGTGGGACCTCCACCCGTAGTGGGCTGTAAGAACTCAGAGCTCCAACCACCCTACACTTGAGCTTCTCTGTAACACAGGTCACACTCAGAGCCCTGCCAGACTTCCAATCCATGAGACTGTAGCTGCCTGGCTTGAGCCTGATGCCTGCCTCTCCACCTGTGGTTGTCACTAGTGACCGAGACTTCAGGCCAGATGCTCACTCTGCTCACATCTATTGCATAAGCTCCCGCTCTCTGCATATAACATGCATGAGACGTTACTGGCTTGCTGGAGAATCACCCCTAATAAACCTGACATTATGGAAAGACACAAATGTGTATGAGTGACTCTTTTGGGGGACACTCCCCTGCGTGTGGCAGTGGATTAAATTAAACTCATTTAATCCACATGAGAGCATAGGAATATAAATAACATTATAATTCACTTATTACATATGCAAACTGAGACAAGAGATATTCAGTAACTTCCCACAATTTAGTGAGTATGAATTTACATCAAGACAGTCTGGTCAAATAATCCTGCCCTTAGTCACTATGTAAAATGCTTCCTAGAAACACAGGAATAAAATGTACCAAAATACTAAGAGTGGAAACTAGATCTGGCTAAATTTTTATACATTTTAAACGATTCAAAATGTTCTAGATTGCCTATGCTAATTGCATATTTACTTTCTTTTTTAACCATTTTTTAAAACTGCTCACCGCAGCATATGTTTATTGATTTTGGAGAGAGAGAAAGAGAGAGACGGAGATAGAAATAACAGTGTGAGAGGGGAACATGGATTGGTTGCCTCCAGAACGTGCCATGACAGGGAATTGAACCTGCAACCTAGGTATGTGCCCTCACCAGGGACTGAACCCACAGTCTTTGGTATGGGACGATGCTCCCACCAAATGAACCACCCAGCCAGGGCTATTTTCTTACTTATTTGCAGATTTTATAAATGCAATCATTATTAAGTGTCCTTTTTTGTCTCTCTTACCAATGAGTGAATTCTGTAGAATTAACTAGAATATCAAACGGGGAATGTGTATCACAAAAAAAGAAAACAGAAACAAAAATAATTGCCTCAGTATCTTTCTTCCATGGGCCTCTTTTTAAAAAAACTTCATCCACTTTTTCATCTTTCTTAAACCACTGTATTGAAGAACGATTCCCTCGATGAGTTTGGGAACAAGTATACTCCTGTGAAGCCATCACCACCACCACGGCCACAGACCTATCCACCACCTCGTGGTTTCCTTCCTTCCCCCTCACTATTTGTGTGTTGTGGGAAGAAACCGACAAGTATACAAGACAGTTTGATTCATTTTAGGCACTGCGTTTACCACAGATATCCAGATATTATCTTGTACAATTGAAACTTTGCATTTCTTGACCATCATTGTCCCATTTCCTCCTCTCCCTAGCCGCTGGAAATCACCATTCCACGCTTTGCTTCTATTTGAGATTCCACGTACACATGAGATCACACTGTGTTTGTCTTTCTGCGCTCAGGTTACTTTCCTTAGCACAGTATCCACGTGTTCACAATTGTCATGGTGACATATTTTTTATGTCACCTATTTTTATGACATAAAAATCTCACGGTGTGATATTTTGGCTATTGTAACAGGTATGAGGAAGGGACTCACTGTGGTTTTTACTTTCATTTCCCTGATGATTAGTAATGTTGAGCACCTTTTCATACATCTGCTGGTCATTTGCATCTTCTTTGGAAAAATCTCTATCCAATCCTTTCTTTGCTCATTTTTTTAAATCAAGTTACTCGTTTTGCTCTGAAGTTGTAGGAGTGCCTTATCTTGGATGTTAGTATTTTACCAGACACATAGTTTGCAAATACTTTTTCCCATTCCATAGCTTATCCATAGCTTTACTTTCAATGTTGATGGTTTCTTTTGCTGTTCAGAAGCTTTTTGTTTGAGGTAGTTCCACTTGTTTATTTTTTTTTTCTTTTACTGCCTGTATTTTTGATGTCGTATCCAAAAAGTAATTGCTAAGAACAGTCTCAAGGATATTTTTCTCTGTAATTTTTTTCTAGAAATTTTATGGTTTCAGGTCTTATGTTTAAACCTTTAATCCATTCTGAGTTGATTTTTGTGTGTGGTGTAAGAATGGTTCCAATTTCATTCTTTTGCATGTGAATTTCCAGTTTTTCCAACACCGTTCACTAAAAAGACTATCCTTTAGCCACTTCATATTCTAGGCACTCTTATCTGACATCAGTAGATCTTGTGTGTGTGTGTGTGTGTGTGTGTGTTTCCAGGATCTCTATTCCCTTTCAGTGGTATGTGTGTCTGTTTTTATACCAGTAAAACACTGTTTTGTTTACCACAACCTTGTAATGTAATTTGGAATCGGGAAGTGTGAATTTTAGCTGGAGGCATCACACTTTCTGATTCTGCAATACCATTTGCCAAGTTTACTATTGATTTCCTTTTCTGTATTATTATTATTTTTTAAAATATTTTATTTATTTTTACAGAGAGGGGACAGGAAGGAGAAAGAGTGGGAGAGAAACATCAATGTATGGTTGCCTCTCTTGTGTCCCCTACTGGGGACCTGGCCTGCAACCCAGGCATGTGCCCTGACTGGGAATCGAACCAGCGACCCTTTGCTTCACAGGCTCGTGCTCAATCCACTGAGCCACACCAGCCAGGGCTCTCCTTTTCTGTATTAAATAAATGTTAACCATATCAATAAATCATGATAGAGAACATAAGCTATAGATAAGGCAATCGATATTATTATTATTTTCCTATCACTTTTAACCTAATGGACAATAAGCAAATTATACTATATATGATGCAGGGATATTGTGAGAAATGGATTTATTTTACAGGCAAAAATAGGTTTACAATTGTTCATATGAAAAATAATACAATAATTAATAACTAATAATAGAAGAATAAACTCTATTTCATAAACTAACAACCATAGACTTATTTTACTAATCTCTGTATATATGTCATATATACTATATCATATACATGCATACCATGTACTTGTATGTATTTGTGTGAGTGTAGTAAACACATTATATAAGATACATATACATGTAATTATATTATAACCATGGAAGTGAGAATTTCAATGTGTATGTATACAGACACATTAAAAATCCTTATTCCCTTAGCTAAAATATGCTGAATAAAAAAATGTGAGGTTCTCTACCTACATTTCTGATAAGTAAAAAAAAATAAGAACATATAAATATGTTTTGTGCTGATTTTAAAAAGATGGATTACTTTTTTTCATGTATTGTTTAATGTGGATATCCTCACAATGTTTCCAAGGCTGTCATAAGTTAGATTTGATTTCCTTAATTTTATGGATGACCCTGGTTGTGGAAATCCATAGAAACACTTTAATGTCAATGAAATGACTCTCCAGGTTTTGTTTTTTTTTTACTGTAGTTACTTAGTCTCCCTTGTGCTATAGCACATATGATTTGCTATTTCATATCTTGGAACCACGGTTGAGATGCTAATAGAATAATAGCAATGCAGAGCTGCAAGGGAGGCAGAGTAACCATCATCTAGTTCACCTCTTTCATTTCCACAAAAGAGGGAGAAGGTTCCCAAAGATATGAAGGGACCCCATCCACAGTCCCATCCTAGGGTATTTTCGGAGATTTTACGTACAGTGCTCCTCTAGCAGGTAAATGGACACAACCACCGATTTTCATTTCTATTTTTCTAGCACTTTTTCCTATGTTTTTTTTAAAATCTATGGCTCTAGAGCTTAACACTCCTTCTTTGGCCTGTTTATCCTTTCCAACAAACACCTTAAGCAAACTAATTATTGGCAAGGAAAAAATCATTTTAAACTCCATACTAATTCTGATGAATCCGGGCAGTACATTTACTAATGTCTAACCCTGTTACTGTGTAAAGGAGAGTGGAGAGAGTTCCAAAGAAATAATTTTAGACAGGTAAAATAGAATTAAAATGACTTAAGAAAATAAACGGAGTTGTAGGCATGAGATCACTCAAATACTAATGTAATTAATATAGTAAAACCATTGCAGACTTCAAAACATTGAATTCCAACCTTCTAATTTGTGAATCTGAGCCAAAAAATACATTAGAAGCTATGTAGTCATTACATTGTCCAAGTTTAAAAGGTGGTATCCTGCTCTATTGCTATACATTCTAACTTAATATTCCTTTCCAAATGGGACATTGATCAATTCCAATAAATTAATCAAAACTGTGTTTTTCTAACACTTAACTGGTTAAGCCAGAAACCAAAAGAAAACTCCTGTACATTATGGGTAATAAATTCCTAAACTCTTAATTCTTCGTAAGCACATTGACTACATCTTCATTCCACAGGGTTTCAGTGTGTGTTTCTAGTGCAAAGCCTCCGGGTGATGAGGGAACTTATTCAGTGTTTCCCTGAGGATTTTTCCTTCATCAAAAGCCCCCTGGTGATGTGGGTAAAACTAGTTGCCCTCTGAGTATCATGCCTTATGCTTTCGAGATACCTACACTGAGTCACCATTATAATCACAAAGATAAAGTCTAGTCCTTGAAGCGAAGTACTATAACAACTTTGTAAAAACTTGGGGAGGTTGAATTTCTCTCTTTACTTTCCTACAGGTAAAATACTGTTTCATCATGCTTCATACTCTTGTAGGAAACCCTCAGGAGTAATAAATTAAGGCTCAGGACAGAAAGTGCTGTCATTTATTTAAGCAGATTTATCTACCCCTCTTCCATGAACCATTTCCTTGTTCTTGAAGCATTCAACGTGTATGGAGCATTTAATACTGCATAGTATATAAGAAAGCTCATCTTTAGGGTAGTAGGAGCAGTGAGCGTATGAAAAAGAAACCACATGTATTTTACTTTGGTGAAGATGACAATTTGATGTAGCATCTGGGGCCATATAACTCTTAACAGGCAGTCTTTATCAATGAGGGCAACCAAGAAAGTTAAAAAGAAAGAACACTTTCACCAAGTTATGCTATACAAATATTATGAAAATCAAATCAATACTTGGGCTTCGCTGTTTAGAAAAAGATTAGAGATATCAAAATTAAAATCTCAGTGATAATATAGGAAAAATGTTCAACTTCTTATCAGAATAGAGGCAATGACAAAGAAATGGAAATATATTAAACCATAAATGAAAAATTGAAACCTAATTTATTAACAGTAATTTCACAAACAATTGGAGTAGTCTGAGTCTAGTATGTTTTTCTCTTTTCTGGTGTGCAGGGTTTGTCCAATAATACAATTTATAACCTCTACTTAAAGAGATTATACTATAAAATAAAGAGAAACACCATTCCTGGACACTTTTGCATATCTTCCTGTGCCACATTGATCTTTTTCTTTCTTCCATTTTCAACAAAGAAAATGTCCCTCCTCTGCGCCAAGGTCAATCCCTTTAGTTTTATCAAGGAATTTGTTCCTTAGAGCCTCTGTTTCCTGTTACCCATCTCTTGGTTATTGACCATAGAAATTAAAGTTTATATCTTCTACCTAAAACACCACAAGTAAATATGTGTAAATATCCCACATCCCCTCCAATTGCTACTTCATTTTGGGTTCCTTTCCAGCCAAATTTCTTGTCCCCAATTATCCCTTAAAAATCACTCTCCTAAATGGTATATTTAGCTTTACTTTTGTCATCTTATTTTTAATACTTTTAAGTCTTTCCTATATATTGCTGAGGAAATTCTATGTCATTTCTTGGTAATCTCGAATATCCATGTCCTCAGATGCCTTCCAGCTTTAAATACAATTAAGTGTATATTTTCCTGTTAACATAATGAATATGTTAAATCTGTCATACCCCCTAGGAAGAAAGAGAAGCTTCAAAAATTTTAATTTCACTCATTTTTCCTCCTGCTGACACCTGAATCTTGGATTCAGGTTGTAACTCTTATTACATTTAGATCATACACCCTCTCTTATGGCCGGCACCTTCTGATTCCCGTTCATAGTGTATGATTAAGCAAATAAAAATTAAAGCTTGATTTCTATTTCTTCCTGTGCTTTGTTGACAGGACATTTCTATTTCTATTTCTTGAAAGTTTAGTTTTTGATTCATGTGTTTAATTGGCTAAAAAAATTACTTTACATAAATCTTTCAGGATCAGTAACAAATATGGTTTACTATCCAAGGCTTGCATATTTTAAAACTCTGCCTTTCCTTCGTCCCTAACAGTACCTGCTTGCCATGCTTTTTCTTTCGGCGGCGGGGTCGGGTATACAGAAGTAGGTTTATTTAGAATGAGAAAATTGTGTTTATTTACACATTACCAATGTGTAAACGCTTACAGGAACTAAAGTTTTAGAATTATGAAATCTTTCTAGTGGTTTGATGTTTATCCTTATTCAAAAGGATAAACTTTCAAAATTCAAAAGGGTAGCAAAACTAAGGTATTGCTACCCTTTTAAAAAATGCTGCTGTCTTTTCAATCCATCTTCATTTCTTCAGTTTTCTTAAAAAGAAAACAAACACCAGGCTCCATTTTCTCTGCATCTTTGCCAGCACTTTTTTTTTTGTAGATTTATTAATGACAGCCGTTCTGACTGATGTGAGGTGCTATCTCATTGTGGCTTTAATTGACATCTCTCTGATGGCTAGTGAAGTCAAGCATTTTTTCATAGGCCTATGGGCAATCTGTATGTCCTCCTTGAAGAAGTATTTATGCAGGTCCTTTGCCAATTTTTTAACTGGGCTGTTTGTCTTTCTGGTGTTGAGTGGTATAGGTTCTTTACACATTTTGGAGATCAAACCTTTGCCTGATGTATCATTGGCAAATATGTTTTCCCATTTGATCATGTCCCTTTTCATCTTGATGATGGTTTCTTTAGCCATGAAGAAACTTTTTACTTGGATGTAGTACCATTTGTTTATTTTTTCCTTTATTTCCCTTGCCCTAGGAGATATATCAGCAAAATATTGCTACATGCAGCCAATGTGGAAAATGGTATGGAATTTCCTCAAAAAACTAAAAATGGAACTGCCTTTTGACCCAACAATTTTTGCTGCTGGAAGTATACCCTAAGAATCTTGACTCACCAATTCAAAAAAGCTTATGCACACCTATGTATTCATAGCAGCACTATTTATAGTAGCCAAGTGCTGGAAACAGCCTAGGTGCCCACCAGTAGATGTGTGGATCAAAAGCTGTGCTACATTGCCACAGTGGAATGCTGTGCAGCAGAAAGAAAGAAGGAGCTCCTGCCCTTTGCAACAGCATGGATGGAACTGGAAAATATTAAGCTAAGTGAAATAAGCCAGGGAGTGAAAGACAAATACCATATGATCTCACCTAAAAGAGGAATCTAGTGAACAAAATAAACTGATGAACAAAATAAAATCACAGGCCTGGAATCACAGAGCAGACTGACAGGGACCAGAGAGGCGGGGGGAGGGGGGTAATGGTGTAAAGAAGCGGAGGGACTAGTTAAAGAACATGTACGAATAACCCAGGGACAAGGTCAACAATGTGCAAATGGACTATGGGAGTGGCAGGTGGGACAGGTGGAGGATAGCAAAGGGGGAAAACCTGGGACAACTGTAATAGAATAATTTTAAAAAAGCAAAAGACATTAAAAATAAAAACAAGACAAACAAAAAATGAATGAACAAAGTCATTGTTCTCTATACTTCATTTCTGATTTCTCCAGTTATCTTTACAGAGCATAATGCTTTCCCTTCTATGATTTGTGTACTAAAACATTTCCTTTTTATGTAATAGAAGCTAACCCTACTCAATGATGAAATTCTTTCATTCACTCATCATTAAAAGAGAAGAGAGGGGTCCAGGCTGGGTTTATGTCAAAAAGAGGTTTCCACTCTACCGCACTGTTCATCTCCTTGCTGTTTACTCATTTTTTCCACACCTTAAGCAGAAGGGCTGGTTAACCTCCTGTATCTCTGTCTAGTTCACCAATGTAATGAGCTATGGATAATGAAAGGGGATGTGATGACTGTAGTCGCTACTGGCACAGAGCCTCCGTGTGAACAACTAGACAGCTGGTGGCATCACCACAAGGAAAACACCATTGGAAGTTAATGTTGTGTTAGAAGTACAGCTTCTGTTGCAAACAACAAATATGTTTGAGTTTTTTTACGAGGTACCCCAACTATAAGTAAAGTAAGAAATAAAATCATCTGCTAAGACAATAGACAAATATAGGTAAAGAGGAAAATAAAATCTGTATTACCTTTTAGGAAAAATGACATAAGATAGAAGAACATAGTCTGGTGACAGAGTCTGGGAGGAAAGAAATCTGGTAGACATCACAGAGTATATTCTCTGACCAGAGTAGAATTTAATTTGAAATTAAGACCAAAAAAGATACCTAGATAACAACCAAATATTTGCAAATGTTAAAAGAACACTTTTTAAGTATCTTATTGTTCATAGAAGACATCAAAAGATAATTTAGAAAATAATGCAAAATGATGACAGTATCTTAAAATAACATCATTTGTGGGGTGGAGTTAAATTTTTGTTGAGAGGAGAATTTAATTACTTAAGAGGCTATATTAATCATATAGATTTAAAAATCCACAAAAGAACAAGAGCAAATTAAATGAAAAAGTAAGTGAAAAATAGAGTCATAGAGGTAATGGAAGAAATAGATGAAATTGAAAACAAATATTAGAAATAAACCACAATGTGCAAAGCTGTTTTTTTTAATATTCATGAAATTGTTAAACCTTATCAAGACTAATTAAGAAAAAATAGGATGAAAGGGAAAATATCACTATACATCCTGCAGATATTCAGATGACAACAACTGATTACAAACAACTTTGTGTCCATAAGCTTGACAGATTAGATAATGTTCTTAAAGGAAACAAATTACCAAAGCTTACATAGGAATAAAGAGATAATCTGAGGTTTTGCTATACATGTTAAATAAATTAAATGTATAGTTCTATCATAGATTGCTACATTGATAAGGTTTATATCAAGCCTTATTTTATTTATTTATTTTTAGAGAGGGGGTAGGCAGGGAGAGAGAGGGAGAGAAACATTAATGTGTGGTTGCTTCTCATGCGCCCCCTACTAGGGACCTGGCCCACAACCTAGGGATGTGCCTGGACTGGGAATTGAACTAGAGACCCTTTCATTTGCAGGCTGACATTCAATCCACTGAGCCAGCCCAGCCAGGGCTATATCAAGCATTTAAGGAAGAAATAATGTCCATTGTATTTAAACTCTCTGCATTGACAAAAAGAATAAACATACTAATTTGATTTATGGTTTCGGCAACACTCTAACACCAAACTGTGTTGAGGATATTGCCAAAAACAGTTACAAAGTACTAAAGCTCATGAACATACATGCAAAAGTTTTATGAAAAATATTAGAAACTAACATCCAGCAGTATATGCAAAAGATAATAAATTCATCATAAGTGGAACTTGCTGTGGTATAGAAGTATTAGTTTAACCTCCAAAAAATATATCAATTTATTGGAACTGATTAATAGGAAAAATAATGACAAACTCATATGATGATCTTGATAAAAAATGCTAGACAAAATTAAATAAGTATCCATGAAAATCTTTCACAGCAGATTAAGGACAGAAGGAAACTCCCCCACTGTTAGAGAGGAGCATCTACATAACCCAACTGCAAGCCTCATACTTCATGATTATACATTGAATGAGTTCCCCTAAGATTGGAAAGAAGGCCAGCACCTATGTCTTTGCAGCTTCTACTAAGAAAGTACTACAAATTTGAACCAGAACAGTAAAGCAAAAAATAAGATTAAAACATAAAATATGGGAAAATATCAAAAGAAGGTCTTTATTTACAGAGAATATGATCTTTTATGTAGAAAATCATAAGAAATTATATAATAAGATGCAGGATCCGCATGAAGAATAAATAGTATTTTCATATAAAATTCTATTTGCTAGCATCTAAAAGTAATTTAACCTAAGATACACAAAATTTATAGCCTGTAATCTACTAACCACTGTTGTGAGAGATGAAGAGAGACATAAATCCATGTTCGTGAATTAGAACATTCAATTATACCAAAGCTGGCTACCAGATTTAATCTCAATCAAAATCTTCTCAGATCTTTTAAAGAAATTGAAAAGATTATTTTAAAATTGATATGAACATGCACAGGGCTTAGGGAAAAAATATCATGACAACCACAGATTTGGAGAATTTAATAGTCCTAGCTTAAGACCGAAAGCTATCGGAGACAGTGTGGTACTGCGGAAGTGAAGATAAGCAAGTCAGTTGCTAAGGACAGACATACACCGACACATATTCCGTGATCTGATTTTCAACAAAAGCATCAGGACCAATCTTATCGAAAAGGAAAATCTTTCTAACAGAAGATGATGGAACAGCTTTATAAGCATATACAGACACACACACACAAACCTAAGTAAGTCCTATATCACACCATATGTACAAGTTAGTTTAGAAATATAAGAGTTTTTTAAAACTGGAAATTTCTCAACTTTTCTCAAATTCTAGTATAAACCATAATCGAATATCTTCCTCATCTTGGGGATGAAAAAGTTTTTACACAGGACATAGACAGCAGAATATATAAAAGAACAATTAATGATAGGATTCCTTCAAAAAATCTCATCAGAAAAGACTGTTAAGAATACAAAAGCATGAGCCACAGACTGAGATAACGTATTTAAAAACTACTGCACAAAGAGCTTATATGCCAAATATGTGAAGCAAGCCTACACATCAATACTAAAAAGACAATTGAATTAGGAAATAACTGAAGGAATTAAACAAACACTTCAAAAAAGAAGATATGCAAATAACCAGGATGCACAGGAAAATGTGCCTAGAATCATGTGGAAAATGCAAATTAAAAGTACAAAGAAATATTGCTTTACACGGTGAAATGGCAAAAAATGACAATAAATGCCGATGAGCATAGAAAGCACCTCAAACTCTCATAATTGCTTGGAAGATTAAAATAGTACACACATCACTAAAAACTGTTCCAGTCTCTTACCAAGAATCCCACTCCTACGCATTAAGAAAATAAAAACAGGCCCCCCAAATGCTTTTAAACAAATGCTTATAGTAACATTGCTGAAAGTAACCGCAATGTAGAAAGAGAAAACTAATGTTCATCCATAAGGAAGTGGATAAAAAAACTTCCAGTATATTCATCCTATGGAATATTACTCAGTGATAAAAATGGTAAATTACCAACACATATAACTACAACATGAATGGGTCTCAAAAAATATACATGGGGCAAAAAAGTAGCCAGAAACAAACACATGAATTCCAAGCATAGACTGAATACACGGGAGATGGACTTAAAAGGCTTTGCTGTGTGCATTGGGGGAATCCCTGGAAAGAGCCACAGGGAACTTTCTGGAACATAATGACATTCTGTATTTTATAAAGTTTTTACTATATGGATATGTGTGTGTATGTGTGTGTGCATACAGCTGTACATTTGCCTCTATGTATTTCAATATATGTAAATTTTCCTTCAATAAGATAATGTCTAAACATAAAAAGAATATTCAAAAATGATGAAAAACTAAGAATGGCAACTCAGTAGCTAAACTGACTCATTAAGGGAAGAAAGCATCGTATATAGTACGGAGCTTACATCTGCGTTGGCGACCTGGACGCAACGGCATTTACTTTATGTCTTCCCCGTTAGGTAAGGCATTGTGGCATAGCAGGAAACCTGAGAGTCTCATCAAGAAAAACAATCACGCTTTTCCTTTTCTAACGTTCTAGTAATAACTGTTTTGGTTGCATTAATCGGGGATTTGATTTGATATGCTAATTTTAACGTATTAGGGATCACTGCCGATTCTGATGCTCGGTCATATATCCAACGTAGAACGTGGCTATTATTCCGTCCTCAGAGTGCCGTGGTGAGTGCCAAGTAAGCAGTCCTTGTTCCATCAGGGGCAATTCTCCATCACTCTGTTATATCAGGACATCATGACTGGTTTTATATGCATGTTTGAATATAGATTGCCATGGTTGTAATGGCTAGTGGAAAAGAACACATTTTACAGATATTTTTAAGGAAGATTAAACAAGATTTCATTGCTTAGATATCAGACTATAATGTTAAAGAGCTGAGAAGTCAATGAAGTTTGAAGCTGCATTTTTGTGTGGAATTATTATTGTTCTGCTTTCTTCCATGGTTACCAGAAGCTAGTTGGAAAAGCATGTTGAAACTTCCCTTATAGAAGTTCAAGCCTGTCAACATCTACTATCTGTCTTCCTTATCAATCTTCCTGGCACATTTCCTGAAATTTGTATTTTGAAAACATTAGAAAAACAATTCAAATAGAGATCTTTAAGAACAGCAACGTAAATGTCCCAATCTATTCTTTCACTGTGCGAAGTGATTGCTATTTAATGCATGAATTCATATTTCTAGGCAACGTCAAACAGCTGACATTTTAGGGAGTACAGACAAATCAAGGGTGCACTGGCAAGGATGAATTCTTATTTTGACCACTATCTGGTAAGTCTTGAAATGAAAATATTTTTTCAACAAATTTTAAAAACACATCAATCAATGGTTTGGGTTTTAGGCTTAGAATTAACCCACCTATTTTAAGAAGCAACTGAAAAATTCCAGTTCTGTATTAGAATGAATTTAACTCTTAGTGCGAATTGACATGAGAATCCATGCTCTTTTTGTTTCCTTAGTTTGAAATTTTTAGTAACTTTGTTCTTAAAAAGCTCAATGCGGTGTTCTGATTAAACTGTTTCATAGTACAATTTCACTGCTCCTAAAATAACTTAGTTGGCCATACTGTAACCTTCTTTTCCTACTTGATAGAGTATACAGCTTCTTGGCTCAAAACATGGGGTTGGAAAGCAACAGAGTAAGTGCATAAATAAACCTCTAACACCACAGATTCTAGAAAAAAAAATAATGATAGTGAAATTGGAAGACTTAAGGAAAGCTATTTATGTTACTCCGAGGAATACAAATCAATAGAAGTTCATGGCTGAAAGGTTCTCATTGATTGGAACATACTGGTAGCAGAGTAATTTCAAAACCCAATGTAGGGTTTGCCAACCACACCAAGTTTTTTTATTGTATCCAATAAAATATTATGACCCCCAAACAGCTATCTCTAGTATAAGTTTCTTGAATGACTTTATTTTTTTTCTAACATGACTATGCTGAAATCAGGACATTTGAAATATGGTTTCAAAGAATGATACAACTATTTTAAGATAAATATTTCAAAGCTGACCTCATGAATATTGTTGGAAAACAATCACTTAGAATTGTGAAAATAATACAGAATTACTCGATTATATTTCTAGATATTAAATTTGCTTTGAATGCTGTTTTTCAGATTACTATGCAGTAATCCTCTGTTAATTCTGTACCCATTTCTAACCCAGCAGAAGCTATTGTAAATCTCTCCATGCTGCAATGCCCTGTGAGGTCTAAATGGACCTCAGTGCAAGGGTGAGTAATCACTTTTCTAAGAGAGGCTTTAATTTCTAGGCTACTTTAAAAGATGATCCTCTGTAAATGCTCTTGATCAATATATCTGTCAAATCAACTCTGGTACTTTAACTGAAAAAAGAAATAAAAACTCTCCACGGAAAAAAACTCTCATCCAAAACAAGTCTTATATTCACAGACGAAGAAAGACAAACCTGACAAGGATAGCTGGGAAAAATAGTAATTGGATGTAAAAATTTCTTGAATGAATTTTTAAAGTTTCTCAAATCAACGAGTCAACATCATTTTTATGATTTTAAAAGATATTCCATTAACTCACTACTCGATATATTGCTCAGTCTACAGACACACTTGTTTTGCGTTCACCACTTTGACTTTATGTAAGGGGGCAATCAATCAATGAAAAGTAACCTAAAGAACAGATAATTAACACTAACACACTACCACACTAGAATGTACGCTACACAAGGGCAGACTTGCTTTGTTCGGTGCTATTCTTCTGATACCTAGAACAGTACCTCTGGACTCTTTACTGAGTCGGTACCCAATAAATATTTGGTAATGAGTAAATACACAAGAAATGAAGCTCTCCAAGCTCTGTATTATGTCACAGAGGCATTTCAAATCCTCTGGTTCACTAACTGGATTCCACGTCTCAGTTTTTAACACATTGTTACCTCTGCCAGAAACTATACTTCCCCCACTTCATTCATCAGGTCTCAGCTCAAGTCTCACTTTTTATATGTGTGTCTCCTCCACAACACTAGCTCCAAAAGGGCAGGTAGGCATCTAGCGTGTACTCCCTGGACTCAATAAATATTTTCCATGTATAAGAAAGCATAATTATTTGTTATGTGGAATGCTAAGTCATTAATAAAAATAGGACCCAAAAGGCAAGTAAATACCAGAAGACACACACACCAAAAAAACAGAAAACCGAACATTATTCCAGGGTAGATTTATGATAGAACCCCATCTGAAATACAAGCCAGCTTCTTCTGTGTGTCTGGAGACATATCTGACTAACGGGGTGTGAAAAGTCACAGAGGAAAAGCACTGGCATTCTTGTGAGCTTAGACATTTTTAGAAAAGAATCTTAGCACAAAAGAGAAGAGGATCAGATCTTATAAAATAAAGATGACGACATTTGGAAATGTTCACCAAAATACGAAATACTGTAATCTGGGGAGAACCCTAATGTGTAGATCAAATAAGAGAGGGAAGATCAGGCTCCTTCTCCACCCGCGTAGGAAACACGTCCCTCATTGTGTGCAGATGCCTCAGGAGGCAACAGTAAATCTCCTACACGGGGCCTATGAGCCTTGGCCCCGTTGACACGTTTTGCTGGAAAATCCTTTGTTACGACAACCAGGGGCTCCAGACTTCGGAAAGTATTGCCCGAAGGGTGAAATTGCCCCCGGTTGTTCTATAGAGTTAAGGCAGATTTAAGTAAAAGCATAGATGATAAAGACATAGTGAAGGTTTTGTACATAATTAATGACATTTATATTGCATTGCTAGCCTTTGAATATGATATCTCAAAAATATTAGTATTTTAGCTTTCAAGCAAATATTGATCTGAAAATGTCTGTTGCAAGACAGAGGATCCAGCAATAAGTATAGATAATTAAATGGCCAATTTGATGTATTGGAAAAGACCATCAAGAAATTTAATTGAGCACAGCCTGTGAACCAAAGGGTCGCTGATTGGATTCCCAGTGCAGGGCACATGCCTGGGTTGTGGGCCAGGGCCCCAGTGGGGGCCACATGAGAGGCAGCCACACATTGATCTTTCTCTCCTTCTCTGTCCCCCTTGCTTCCCCTCTCTCTAAAAATAAAGAAATAAATAAAACTTTATTAAAAAGTTAAAAAAAAAGAAATCTAAACATTTGATGCATTTTTGCCCCTACATTGTTAGACCTTGAACAGTCCTCTTTGGATTTTGTCCCTCACTTTCCTCATCTTTAAATGGAATGATTTGTGTTCTTAGTCCTCCTCACCTCTAATATTCCACAAGCATATGATACCATCTCACCTATATTTCAGAATCAGTTAAAAATAAATCTCTTCTTCATACATGTATGATAATGTACCTCAACTGATATTAAACATAAAATTTTTTATAGATTGTGTGATTCTTGGACTTTTCCCTCCATCAAAAGTAATAAGTCTGAGTGGACAGTTAAAGATGCCGACAATTCTACTACTAGAAACTGATTATTTCATTCTTTGACTTAAGGCAGAAATTTTCATCCTGTGCTCTATAGATACTCAAGGGTATAGATTAGAGGCCAGGTGAGCATGTAATGAACTAGATCCTCTCCAATGATTCCACCAGAATACCAAAGCTTTCATCATTTTACTTTTTAAGTTTCAACAACAAAAATTGTTTGAACATACAATTTGGCTAGACATGAAAATCAGTGGAATGTATTATCTTCAGGCATACACACACATATATATTATATATATAATATAAAACACATTAATATATATTATATATAATATAAAACATATATATATTATATGTATATAATAGGTAATTATTTGCAGATGTCTGTAGGGCTATTAAACCATGTGTGGTTCAGTGATAATGAATTGCAAATTCATTCATTCTCCCTAAAGCAGCCTTGTCTGGGAAGATGGTAAGCCTATAGAGCAGTGTCTGTGGTAAATAAGCTTGAAAACTCAGAAACGAAAACATTGGTAATTCTGAGTGCAGGGTTATATGTCATGACTTCCTACTAGAAGGACAAGTGACAGTGTGCTGGCAGCTGCATGGTTTTGAAACAGGCTTGCATGTGGAGACACAACAGCAGTAAATGCGTACATCCTCACCCCAAGGAAAGGTTGTGAGGTTAGTAGCGTATGGATAGAAGGGAGGGATACATAAGGTGCAGAGCCAGTAGGATAAGCTATGAGCAGCTGACTTCTTTCTTTTAATAAACTAAAAGCTAATTCTTCTACATAATCTCTAAAAATGGTATCACATTTAGCATTACTGGACTTAAGATAAAATATCCACAGTCAGTGTGATTAAGCTTTGAATATAGTCATATTGCAGAAAGATATCTTTTCAGGGACATCTGGATTATTTTTATTATAAAGCTACTCATTATATAAGGCTCCTGCTGTAATATTTGTGTATTATTTGCATAACAATTTACTTTCTAGTGCACAGAATTCTAAATGGGTCAATCTTTGGAAATCTCTGTAGAAGACACCTATTGGAAATCTTTACTACTATGGTTTAAGAGATTAGTTCAGATATTGTATTTCCCTGATTTAGTTACTAACTGATAAACCTCACTTATGAAACAAATTGAAATACTACAAAACATGCTTCTCTCTACCCTATTCCTGGTCCCCTTGTACTTTTTCTTTCTCTTTCATTTCTGCTTTCCTCTCTCCCCACTCTTCTTAGGCACCGCCTCCTCCAGAAAGCCTTCTCTGCAGGCAAGGACCCTCCAGCAAGCTCCCAGATTCATTCCCCTCTCACTGCATTTACTTCAAACCCCAGGTCCCTTATCATAGGGTCCTGAGGGCAGGCATGAGCCCACTTACACTTTTCACCCCTCGTTTCTACAGTCATTTGTGGTATGCCAGATCAGCTCGGAAATACTGTTTCAACTAAAAATCTGAGTTAAATTTTGTCCAGGTTCACCCAACCAACAAACTGAGTATCGTTCTTCATCCTTAATAAGATAGAGCAAATCACTTTTTTCAAGGTGATAGTAAATAAGGGGTAAAATTGACATTTGAATAAAAAGTGGCATCCAAATATTTTGTATCAACCTTGTACCAATCAAGAATCATGGTTCTACAGGAACCTAAACAACAAGACAAACAAGCAAGCAAAATATAACCAAAGACATTGAAATAGAAAATAGGCTGACAGTAACCAGAGGGGAGAGGGGAGGGAATTTCAGGGGAAAAGGGGAAGGGGTCACAGGAACAAATATAAAGGAAACATGGACAAA
>PVKM010021588.1:0-22448 GCA_004027735.1 Carollia perspicillata | reverse complement strand
TGTCAACCGTGGATGTGGCCTCCTCAACTGTGAGAACAAGTTTTTCTTGTTTATGTTGTCTAGTTTGTGATTATTTGTTACCATTGTCCTAGGAAACTAATATGGTCTTCAAAAATGATTCTCTGTAATTCTCTTGTTTTTCTATTAACTTTATATTTTCAAAGGTATAATCTAGTCACTGTGCACTAATATGCCAGGTCGGTTAAGTGATTTGTTTAGTGCTCAACTCTGATAAGATTTGGACTGTGCCAAATAGTCATTACATATTTTGACTTTCACCTCTCTATATTTTTTAACATCATGCACCTGCATTTGATTGACTAATCCTGAGCATTGAAAAAATATCCATGGATGGTATGTATTTTGGAAACAGAGATGAATTTAAAAGGGAGAGAGGAATGCAACAGGTTGTGGAATTCAGAAGAGGTTATGTTTTGACTCCTAAGACAGGAAATACTATAAGTCTTCCCGTAAGAATAGGCAATATTTAATCATTAATCATTTTTACAGTAAAAATACATGTAAGACCACATAACATATGCCCCAAAACAATAGGTACTTCTCAAGGATTTTCAAGTTTAATCTGAGCAGTGATTTTATATATATGTATTTGAAAATGTAACAATAAATAGTAGCAAATTGTAAATGTTATCCAAGAGGTGGTGACAAAAATATATTCCTGATCTCATTGCTCATGATGTATAGATACCAAGAGCTTGTTGTAGGTTGTATATTTCAAAATATAATTATATAATATATATATATAATTTCTTTTTCAGATAGGTATATTACTAAACACTCTCCCAAAACACTTACCTCTGGAAAATTGGGCAAGAGCTGTTTATAGTAAAGTTTTATCTCTAGGTGGATAGTATTGAATAGTAAAAATCAATTAATTAAAATAACTAAAATGCGCTGTTCTTGAAAAGCACAATTTTGCTCCCAATTAAATCTGTTTATTTATTGACCATTCCTGCACCAGGAATTAAAGATTGAATCTCATATTTAAAATTTATTTTAATTTTGTTTTTTTCTCCATTAAGATATAAGATTTTAAGATTTAAAAATGAATGTATTAAAGAAACAGACATGATATCCTATAAGTATAGTTTATTGTTTTTCTTTTTGCCTTTCTCTAAAAACTAATTACCTAAACTGTACCTAAAAGAAAAAGGAATGATTTTGCTTCCTAAAAGACATACTGTTGCTTCCTAAAAGAAAAAGGAAATTTTTTTAATATAAAAGAATGTAGCTATTATTCACCCTGAAAAAAAAGTGGGGGAGCAAAGAGAAAAATAGCAACTGTCGTGGTCAATTCAGGCTGTTATAACAAACTACCATAGATTGGGTGGCTTGTAAACAATAGAAATTTATTTCTTGCAGTTCTAGAAGGTGGAATTTGCAGATTAAGATGCTGGCATTGCTGGGTTTGGTGAAAGCCTGCTGCTTTCTCATTGTACTCTCATTCTACTCTCATTGTTCTCTCACATGGTAAGGAGCAAGAGAATCAAGCTCTCTCTTGACTTTTATAAGGACACCATTCCCATTTATGAGAGCTCCACCCCCATGACCTAATCTAATCATAATCACCTTGCAAATGCCCCACCTCCTAATAGCATCACCCTGGGGGTAGGATCTGAACTTATGAATTTAGGGTGACACAAACATTCAGTCCATAACAGCAATTCTCAGTGAAATAATTTTTTAAAGAAAGATTTATTATCAAATGTATAATTATTTGAATATAAAGCAGATGCATCTTTGTATCTTTGATTATTTTCATGCCAGGAGATGAGTTAGGCCAGTTGAAGACCATCCTATGGCCTCCCCAGGAGAGTTTCAGGTGGTAAACAGTTCATCATAAATTCCATTGCACTTTTAGCTAAGAATAAAAAACCAGAAATTCAAGCTTCACCAGAGATAAAACCAGAGTTAACCCCATCCAGCTGTAAGTCAGTTCTATGATCACAGCAGCCAAGACTGTAAGTCTGCTTTCTGGGATTTATTGGATATGGTTTCTTTTGCTTTTTCTCAAGGATATTACCGTTTGTTTTTTACCTTATAGGAGTTCCTCCAAATCTGAATTCTTCTAATGTTACCTTTTTTTTCCAATAATTTCATGGCTTTTTTTCCTTATTTTTGCTTAACATATTTTATATCAAATGGGATTTTGGGTTGACTAGAAATGGGTATCTATGCTCAAACTATTATATACAGCCCAAGTTTCTCATCTAATATTGGATTATTTACATGTATGACTTTAATAACTCATTTACTGTGAATTATGACTACTAAACATCATGAAAATATGTCTGTATCAGTCAGTTGATTCAAAAGTGAAACATTTAGTAAACCAGCAGGGGATGAAATATCAGAATTTAACTGAATAAAAACAATCTGGCATGTTTGTAATAAGTGTCTCATGTTTTGACTTACTAGTTGTTCCTTAACCTCAGTTTGTATAATGTTCTTTTTCAGATATGTTTCCTTGCATTTAACAGCTTTAAATTGAATCTAATTAACTTTTTGTTGTTTAGGTTCATGGTCAAGACATTGAGCAGATTTCTTAAAACTAAATTCCCTTAAGTAGAAAAAGGGTCTGGGTCCATGTTTTCTTCTTTTGTCATCATTTGATATATTTGAAAACACAGAGGCTGTAATCTATTAGCAAGCATCTCTCCCCTTTTGAAAATCCTAGGCAGTATTCCATTATATAGCTTATTTCTTCCTTTTAGTTATAATTTCTAACATCTTGTGGATTGAATTCTAGTCTTGAAACCAAAATTTCTCTTTTATACACCTGAAGACATTTTCTCAATGTATTTCTCTTCTCAAAAAGTCATTCAGTTAAAGTCATTAAATATATCATCCCCTTACCACTAAGGTTATTTACTTATCAGTGGCCTGTATGAGAGGCATGATCTGCATGGGAAACTTGCAGATACCATATTGTTGTAAAATTCTTATTAAATTAGCTAGTTTTACAGTAGTTTATCTAAGTAATATATTTTTACATTCTGAGTGTTTCAATGAATTAGGAAAGTATCAGAGAAAAAGTACTAACTGCTAATATCTTCTAATTAGCCAAAAATATAATGGTCTAGTGTGTTGCCACCCTTCAAGGCCAAGTAGGTTAATGGTATTTGTGCAGACAGAAAAATATTCACGAGTCTTTGGGATAGCTGGCATGCCTTTATTCATGGGTGGCAAGCTATGCACGCTGCAAGCTGTGTGTCTGTCTGCATGTCTCATGTCATGGCCCTTGCTCCCCACTGTGGCACCCATTGTGCCACCTGTTCCCTCGTGTATCTCTCATCACCGTTGCCCCAGCAGGGAGTCCCTATCTGTTTAAGTACTAGAGGGGAACACAGCGGGCAAGGTGCCAGAAATTATATGCCATAACATAATTCTGCTCATGTGAGCCCAGTTGATGTTATGGGGGCAGTTTATGGGACTCAGTCTCTAGGCTATGAGAACAATAGTTAGCAGGCCCCTCCAAGGCTTTGGGAACAGTGCTTCCTTTAGCTACCCAGAAACCTGGGTGAGGAAGCCAGACTGTTTCCACTTACCCTACACCTAGTTATCACTACCCATCGTGTTTAATGGAAAAAATAATAATTCTTAAGTAACTTTTACAGAGAAGATATCTGTCAATTTTACAAAGATTTTTGAAGATGTAGTAGTCTGAAATTTTAACAATTGTAGCAGCTTTTTTTGGTGCCTATTCTGAGTGAAATGGAAGCACAAATCATTTTCAAACTTATGAGTCATACTTTTACTTTATTTTTTAAAATATTTTCTTTATTGTATTTCTCCATTACCATTTATCCCCCTTATACCTGCCCCCACAATCAACACACTGCTGTCCATGTCCATGAGTCTTTTTTCTTTTGGAGGTGGAGAACATTATGCTAAGTGAAATAAGCCTGTCAAAGAAAGACAAATACCATATAATTTTACTCATGTGGAATCTTATGAACGAATTGAACTAACAAGCAAAATAGAGACCAACTCACAGAGAGCAGGCTGACAGCTTTGTAGGGGATGGTGAGGGGTGAAACTGAGAAAGAAAAAGTCATACTTTTGCACTATTGATATTAAAATTCAAATATTGAAATAAAATAACTCACTAGCCTAATAAAAGCTTCTTGTTATATCTACAAACATTAGTTTTTCTCAACAACACTTTCCAACAAATTGTTCTAGACATTTTTTAGAAAAATACCAAATTATTTTACTGCTTTGGTAATGCAGTCTCAGTCATTATTACTAAGATGAATGATTTTATCTTCATCTTTCAACCCTGGGCTTTAGAAATACAACAGTTAATCCAATGTAATTTTATGCATGCAAAAGTGAAGCTACTGTCTTAGTTATTTGTAACTGTGGCTATACTTTTCATCATTGAGTAAAACATAAGTTTGGCATTCCATTAATAGAATTAAAACATAGAAAAGTTAAAGAAGACTTTGTAAAAAGTGCAATGAAAGAGATTAAATTTTGAGAAACGAAGTTGTGCTGGCTGCCCTTGACTTCGCCCACATGGCTGTATCAATATTCCACCTACATTGCTTAAGTGGTAAATTAGAGAGCTATAGAAATATAAAGTCATCACCTTCAGTTTTTCCTAGAAAATATATTGAGCATTTTCTAGCTTTAAGCCCATTTTATTCTTAATGTTTAATTCATATAGCAAATGAATGGAAAGGTAAAGCTTTCCAATTTGTAAAACCTCATTGAGCATTGCATAATGAAAAGGAAACCTGACTTGATTACTTTTTGTGATTTTAAAAATGAACCAAGTTAATTTAATAGCAGCAACCATGGCTTTTTCCATTTGTGAAAAGGTGTGGCAAATGTCTTGCCAATTATATTTGCCATGCTTTCATTTCCTAGCTTATATATATCTATAATCATAATCTCACATTATTTTCTTTTAATAACTATACCAATAGGCTGAAATATATTTGAATAGTAAGGTGTTAGAAAACTATTTGAAATAATGGCAATAACAAGAAGCACATGATTAGCAAGTTGAATTGTGCTCACTGAAAGAGAACTTCTAAGCTTCAGAATATCTTTAAAGACATAGGTATAATAGTATGTTCTTGTTTAAGAAAAAGAGCAATAACTAAATATTTTGGAACATTTTGAACTATGATAAAAACTATGTAATTATTTTTTCCATGGTATCATCTGTCTCCTAAACACTATAGATACTGAGAAATTAAATAAATGGGCCCATAAGAACCTGTCTCTTTACAGGCTAATTGGCCACTATTTAAATGTGTGAGCACGCAGCAGTCAGCCCCATCCACAAAGTATATGTGGCGCTCATGACCTCTAGCTGCTGCATAAAAATATAAGAAAAGGAACCAAGTATTTAATCAGGGGTTACTCTGGGCTGATTTTCTTGTAAGGAGTATTATATGTACTAAATAATCAATTCCAGGAAAAAACCTGTCAATTAGGAATGACCTCCTTTAATAGATGAAGACACCAGGTCTCTACAGCTTCTATAATTTACCATAGTGTACGACATAGATTTAAAAGTTGAACCAAGTTCTCTCTGTTCCACATCTGTGTCCAAAGTTTGATCTTAAGCTAAGATATTGAATAATCAATTAAGTACTGAATGATTGCCCCAGGATAGCACTGAGGATGATTTAGATAGAGAGATAAAAATTTACGTAATGTTTATTTTGTTTTTCCTTTGCCCACTCCCATGGTCCACCCTATAATTTAATGTTGGGCTGTAAATATGGAAAAAGAAAAGAGCCTTTTTATTGATATATTTAATTTACAATATCTAATTTAATAAACAACAATGATACCAAGTGCCGTTTCTCCTGCCTCCTACCTGTTCACATGTGAAGTATCTACAGAATGTGGATTGAATAGAGTTGAGTTCATTTTCAGGTATTTGGTTCTGACTTAATAGAAAAATCTACAGAAATTATGTATGTTACAGTAAAGCAACCCCTGCCGAAAGGTCAGCCTTTTCATCCTTTGGAATCAGAACAAGACTCACTGGTCTCTATCCCCTAATCTAATTCCTACAGAAATCAGAAAATGAGTGTGAGTGGGACCACAAGGTCTGATATTTCTTTAGGCAACCAAGGAAGACAAGTTGTGACATTACTATATCACAATGATTTTTTGTCAGATTCTTCTAATAGTACAAAATTTTCTTAGTTCAACTGTGCAGTTAGTAATTACATGCTGTTCTAGTATATTAACAGTCTTCACCTACTGAACTGCCAACCTGTCTTCTGCCTGTATCATCCAGTAACAAATCTCCAATGCCTTTCTATGGTTCCCCTCTCATTAATTCCCTGCTGTTAACTACTTTTTTGTGTTGTTGTTAGCTATTTTTTGGCTTCTCCAAGCTGTGTTCTTTTCAAGTCCCTTATATCCCCAACTCCCTGACTGAAAGCTCTTTTTCAACCCCAGGCAAGATTAAAACTCAGCTTTCCATTTATACACCTCTACCTCTCATGTCAGTATCATCGAACAGTCCTTTGGAACATTTCCCCCTGTACAGGAGTGCGTTGTACCATTAGTCACAGTGTTCTTCTCCTTTCCTAGTTCCCTGAAGACATAGTATATCTTGTAGAACACTAGATCAGGCTTGAGAAATGTACTTGAGCATGGCAATGGACAGCAACAGTAATCTCAGTAGTGTTTTTATCTACATCTTTCTTTTTTGCTTCCCCAGTAATTCTGGAATTCCCCATGTACTTTTAGATAATTTTTTTGCTTGCCTGTCTAAACATAATGCATAGTTATTCCACATATCTTGAGTTATTACATTATTATTTAAGAAACTGGCCAATACTGGAATGAATGGAATTTCCTAATTTTCAAAAAGCAACTTTCAGTTTGAGTCAATGTTGTTCCCTCATCTAATCACCATGACTGGGGTGAGAAAGACTATCATTTTACACATACGATTGTCTGGAGCTATATAGACACATTGAGAGTAAAAGGCAATCTCTAACTGGTGGAGTGAGGCAGACATCTTTATAGCATATCAGGACTTAATAAGCACAGAGTAGTTATCTAGGGTTTTATGTCAATTTTCACTATTTCTCAAGGGAGAAATTTACTTCATACTTCACTGATAAATGAAACCTTCTTCTCTCCCGCAAATAAACTCCCTCCCATATGTTGCTATGAGATGGAAAAAGTTTTTCAATGAGGAACAAATTAGAGTAGCCTGAAAAATGAGCTTATGAATTGAACATCATTCTGATGTAAAAGATGATTTTAAAAAAAGCACAAAAAGGAAATGCAGTAAAATTCCTCCAATGACTAGAAATGCAGGAAAGAGAATAAAATACTAATTTGAAATTTTTAATTGTTCCTTCTCTTTTCAGGCTCAAATAGTGATTTAAGTGTATAGACTTACAATTTCTATTGTTTACTAAACTAAACTCCCACTCTTTCACAGATCTTTTCTCTAACAGACACAAGACACCTATTCAAGCAATACTCCTTTACCACAGTCTGCATATCATCTATTTTTATTTTTGTATTAGATCACCTCATCAGCATACAGATGTGTTACTTCTCCTATCTTAGAAAGCAAACAAACATACCAAAAAAAAAAAAACAGATAAACCAAAACAGAAGTAATTTTATCCCCACTTTTTCTTCCAGGTACGACCCCATACAAAAATTCTTCAACAGTGTTCATAATAACCATTTCTGATTGTCCTTCTCCCATTCCCTAACAAGGATCTCAGTGTAGGTGCTAGCGCTCTCCATATTGCCATCATTCATAGTAAATTCTCAGTCCTCATCTTACTTGTCCATCAGCACCACTTAATACAAGGAGTGTTCATTCATTCACTTGGCTTCCTTGACACTTCCTTGTCCTGGTCTTCTCTTACCCACTAACATTCCTTCTCATCTTGTTTTGCTACATGAACTCCATCATCCCAGTCTCATTCACAAAGTGTCACTGGCTCATTTCTCAGCCCTAACTCACCTCTATCTTCTCCTTTGGTGATTTTATCCTGTCTCGTGTCTTTAAATATCTTCTCTATGATTATAATACCCAGATATGTTTCTATCTAGAACCTCTCCTAATATATAAGATTCAGATATGAAAATCATTTGCAAAAGTCTACTTAGATATCTAATAGGAAACTGAAATATAACTTGTCCTGAACCAATCTGATTTCTGCTCTCTCCACATAATCTTAAACCATTTACATTTAAACCATTTACATTTAAGATGATTATTGATAGATGCATATGTAGTGTCATTTATTCTTAAACTGTTTTCCTCTGTTTTTTTTTTTTAACCTCTCTCTTTTTTTCTTCTTCTTCTTCAAACAATCCTTTTAACTTTTTTGCAGTACTGGTTTTGTGTTAACAAACTTCTTTAGCTTTTTTTCTTGTCTGGGAAGCTCCTTATTTCTCCTTCAATTTTAAATGATAGTCGTGCATTGTTAAGTAGCTTTGGATGTAGATCATTGCTTTTTATCACCTTGACTATCTCACACTACTCCCTTCAGACCTAAAATGTTTCTGGTGAGTAATCAGATGCCAGTCCAATTGGTGCTCCCTGCAGGTAACTACTTGCTTTTCTCTTGTGACTTTTAGGATTCTGTTCTTATCTTAAAACCTTCTCATTTTAACTAAGATGTGTCTCAGTGTAGGCCTCTTTGTATCCAACTTGTTTAGAACTCTCGAGCTTCCTGGTCTTGTGTATCTTCTTCCTTCATCAGATTAGGGAAGTTTTCAACATTATTGCCTCAAATAGGTTCTTATTCCCTTGCTTACTCTCTTCTCCTTCTTGTATTCCCATGACACAGATTTTATTATGCTTCATGATGTCAAAAATATTTCTTAAGCTCTCCTCATTTTTTCAGACTTGTTTTTCCTTTTGCTGCTCTGCTTGTTTTTATTTTTATTTTTATTTTCTATCTTGTTTTCTAGAACACTGATTCAATCATATTCTTCATCTAACCTACTGTTTATTTCCTCCAGTATATTATTTATTTCAGATATTGCATTCTGTATTTCTGACTGGTCCTTTTTAATAGTTTCTATGTCCTTTTTCATGCTATTGAGTACCCTTATAATCATTACTATAAACACTGTACCTGATAAATTGTTTGCCTCTATTTCATGTAGTTTTTCTGGAGAATTCTCTTGTTTCATTTGTGGTGTGTTTCTTTGTCTTCCCATTTTGGCTGCTGCTATGTATTTTTCACCTAAGATGTTACACTAAACAGTCATTAAATTGAATAACTGTTAATATAATCATACTGCAATCAGCAGCCTGGCTTAAGCACCACAGGTTGGGGCAGAGTAATTACTGTGAGTGGGAGTATTGCTTCCCCTCAGGCTGATGCCATTCAGAGGAGAGGCTCTGCCTGTGAAAGATGGCCTCTGTGGTATGGAGAATGACTCAACTCAGGGATCCTAGTGGCTGTTCCTTCTGTTGTCTTCCCAGAGCCACCAAGCCCAGACTCTCCTCATGTGTCTCTAGTTCACTCTGCTCTCCCTTTGCTGGAGAATAGGGTAAGTTGCTGCAAATGAAATTTTGTGTTTTGGCCCTTAAAGAGTCTCTCTGGGTCTCCAGCTATCTCTCCTTGGTAGGTAGAATCCCTGCTGCTTTTCTCAGCAGGATGTTATCTGGGTTCCTTTTCAACTCTGGTGCTGCAGGCTGGGGAGCCCAACTTAGGGTTTGGACTGCATTCTTTTCAAGGGTAACCACTGGACCACTGAAATATTCCTCTGGAACTTCAGCTGCACCTATGGGAGCCCAGCCAGCCCTCTCATGACTCTTCTGCTTTCCCTACCAGTCACATTGTGGTGCAGTGGTTTCTTCCATCTGTTCATGGTTATAAGGCTTCTCTCCAGCTAGTGTCCATTTGGTTATTCTGGATGATTTCTCTATAATTTAGTTGTAATTCCAGATTGGTCCTGGAAGGATGTTAGTGTAGCTTCCCCTTACTCTTCCACTATCTTGGATCCTCCATATCAATTTTTAATCATGCATAATATATTTTGCTTGTTAATTGTATCTTTCCTACTATAATATATTAATTCCATGAGGATAACTATTTTTGTAAATTTTGCTCCATGCTGTGTTCCCAGCACTCAGAATAGTGGGCACATGGCAAGTCTAAAAATATTTTCTGTGGGATGAAAAATATGTTGATTATATCTGTTCTGTATGTAAACCCTGGGCAGTCTGATAATTCTCTCCTGGGTTCCCTTTCCTACCATTAGTCACTACTGGAAACTTTGAGTAAGGCCCCACCACTTCTGAGTCAATGAGTGAAATAAGACATTTGTTCCTTAACCTTCCTGTGCTACCCCTTCAGTACCTCCACAATTACCACCCATGTGAAACATAAATGAAGAGGTTTTATGGTTATTTTAGAAGGAACCTGGAGGACAAGTAAAAATATATTAATTTATCTATTAACTTGTTCAACCACTATTAATTATCTGGAATTTCTTTAAGTCTGAAATGCATTTCTACTAGGTATTTGACCCTGTATATACAAGGTAATATCTCTATGCAAAACTACTTTTATTAAGCAACCCTTCACATCACCACAGCCGCTTAAAACAGCTCCATGATTTAAAACCCTGCCCCACCCCTGCCACTTTCCCAAAAACCCCATTAAAAACCCAAAATACCTTTAAGTCCAAAGTAATATCCCTTCAAGGGTCCACAGCAATTTTGAAAGGCCACTGCAGCCAGAATCTTGCCATATATGTGTTTTCACTGAAGGAGGATAGCAAGGTTAAAGTGGAACAGGTAAGTTCCTCCTGGTTCAAGGTCTTTCATGATATTTGTACCTCTGTAAAGTTTAAGCAACAGATATGTTCCATATTGAATCTATTAAATTTGATATATATACATCTACAAAAAGAAAAATTATTTTCCAGGAGGACTGCAATGTCAAATGATTATTTCCTCAATTAACAAGTTTCTTTGTTTCTTCCCAATATCACAACATTAACACATGCATTTAGTGTAATATCTGTAATTATTCAAACAGGCCATTATCTTAAAAAACTTTTCACAATAATACAAAAATGTATTTGGAGGAATTCACAGATGGACAAAGCAAAAATGAGTATTATTTTTAAAAAAAGAGAAAAAGGGATTATTTTTAAGACATACTTCAGAAAAACAATGGTTAAAAAAGTGTGGTGCTAGTATTCAAAAGACTGTATTATACTTCTATTCACAATTACTATCCGAGAAAGATCCTAATATGTAGGGAAATATAATATAATAAATATGGAATTTTAAAAACATGAAAATTATATATGTATATATAATAAATGGTCCTACAATCATTAGTTACCTATTGAAAGAAAATTGCATTGTAAATCCATGCTTACTACAATTTGTAGGTATAAAGATATAAAAAGAAAGAAGAAATTTGTAAAAAGAAAGAACAATGTCTTTTAAAAAAGACATTGATCCAAAATATTGGTGGGAATAACTTCAAAACAGGACACAAAAGACAGAAAAATTAGCATTTGAAGTACAGTATCATAATGAGAAATGCATTTTAGATATCCTTATTATGTTTTACATGGCATTAATAAGCAAATATATATTTATAAATATGATTGATTTATTGTTGTACATAAAAAATCCTGCGGTTAGAAAGGTGTTTCCAGGAATTTTATCTCATGGGTCCTCTGCTTTATTTTATCCCGCCACCAGCCCTAAGTTGAAGAGGTGCAGTAAGAATCTTGGCAGCATCAGGTTCTCTGTCCAGTGTTCCTAAGGTACCATGTGGCACAGGAATCTTAATTGCAAACTGAGTTTAATGACCATCCTGGGTGACATCTATTGTGGATGCATCTTTGCTACTGTTGCATCATCCATGTGCGATTCTAATCAGAAGAATAACAGTCACAAATCTAAACAGAGCTTTAGGTTGTTTCCAATTCCAAAGGCCTTTTAAGAATGTGATACTTAGCAGGAGTAAATAGAGTGGCTAACAAAAGTGGGACATGTCCTCATACCTAATGAACTACTGCCAGTAAAAATCAAAGGTCTGTAACAGAGAGCCACATTCTTGTTCTGAGCTGCCCTGCTGCATGACTTTTTTTGACTGAAAACTCAGAACAATTTATTTGCTCATAATCCAAATCCAGAAATTAGCATTGCTTTGAACTTCAAATAAAATAAAGACATACTATTTCAAATCAGAAGTATCTAACATGAATTTCTTATACAAACTAAGACTTACACAAGATGGGACAAAAGTAAATTTACAGTTGTTTGTACACAAAATAAAGTTTATTTTTGTATTATTATTTATTAGTTAAATTATTTTCCATATAAATGTAAACCTACTTTTTCCTACCCTGTATATGAGCCAAAAATAAAAAGAAAGCCAAAGGAAGATGAAATTAGAGTGAGCAATTTATATAGCAGAACTGCATAGTGAGATGGTAAGAACCACGGAAGTTATACTTGCATGTTAATTATCACTGAAATAACTACCCATGATGCTATATTCATGGTCCAGGTGTATCTGAGATTTTTTTGTCTCTTAATTATTTCATTTGCTTTTTTATTGTTCAGTTCAGTTATCCACACTTCCTCCCATTACTCTCCCCTCCCCGCTCTGCCCACCGCCACCTACCACATTCGACCCCACCCCCACCCCCACCCCGTTGTTTTTGTCTGTGGGTCCTTTATACATGTTTCTTGACAACCCTTCCCTTTCTTTTCCTTATTATCCCCTTCTCCTCCCTCCCCTCTGGTTACTATAAGTTTGTTCTTCATTTCAACATCTCTGGTTCTATTTTGCTCACTCGTTTGTTTTGTTGATTAGGTTCCACTTATAGGTGAGATCATATGGTATTTGTCTTTCACTTCCTGGCTTATTTCACTCAGCATAATGCTCTCCCAGGCACATCAGAGATTTTACAGAATGACATATTTCAACATAAACTCAAAAATTTTCTTAGAAGGAAATAGTGAAAGCCTCTTTGAAAACCATGTCAGAAGGAATATTTTATGTTTTGTGGTACTTCATTTATACGGAAAATAGTCAGTTTTGCTTCTGGATTTAAGAAACTAATCCAATTCTATCAATAAATTATCTTTATGGAATTTTCCCCTCAGCTAAAATAATTAGTAAGTAAAAAAGAGAAATATGACTCTTAGTCTATATTTTCTATCTATATATTCCACCACCAATCTATATTTAAATATTTATAGATATAGTATCAAAATATTACATAAAAACTTTTGTAAAGGACTAACTATGTTCCTGGTGTGATTGCATTCTGTTCTTTTATTTTCCTATATTTTTTAAATTGATGTTCAAGTACAATTGTTTACATTTTCTCCCCACCACGGCCACCAGCCCCATCCTTGATCCTACCCCTTCTGGCTTTGTCCATGTGTCCTTTATATATGATCCTGATGACCCTTCCCCAATTTCCCCCCACCCTCTCTCTCCCCTCTCCCCTCTCATTACTGTCATTACTGTCTCATTACTCTCATTACTGAAATGTTCTTTATTTCAACGTTTCTAGTTATATTTTGCTTGCTTGTTTGTTTTGTTGATTAGGTTCCACTTGTAGGTGAGATCATATGATATTTGTCCCTCACTGTCTGGTTTATTTCACTTAGCATAATGCTCTCCAGATCCACCCATGCTATTGTGAAGCATAGGCACTCCTTCTTTCTTCCTGCTGTGTAGTATTCCATTGTGTAAATGTACCACAGTTTTTGACTCATTCATTTACTGATGGGCACCTAGGTTGCTTCCAATACTTGGCAATTGTAAATTTTGTGCTTCTATGAACATTAGGGTGCATAGGTTCTTTTGAATTGGTGTTTCAGGGTTCTTAGGGTATAATCTCAGCATCTTGTGTGTCTGTTCTACAGAACTGAGGTCATTTGTCTCCACCCGCCTTCTCTCACACCTGAGTAGGTGCCACCACCAAAAGGGAGAGTCAATGGACATTGACATGAGCACTCTGAGGCACCAGAATTTTCACTATGGTTGTGAACCAAAGGCTAACAAAGATTATGACTTTTAAGGTGGATAATGGTGAAAATGAGCAACAATTTTCTTATGAGTGGTCAGTTTAGAGTCTGGTGCAAAGGATGAATCACACATTGTCAAAGCAGAGGGAACAAATTATGAAGGCAGTCCAGTTAAGGTAACTCTGACAACTTTGAAAATGTACAGCCAATGGTTTCCCTTGATGGCTTTTAAATAACACCACCTGTGGCCTTACAGTTGAATTGTGGTCCAGGGCCTTTGTGTATTAGTGGACAGCACTCGGCAGCTGTGGAGGAAGATGAAGGGGAAAATGATGTGAAACTCCTGAGGATATCTGGAAAGTGTTCTGCTCCTGGAAGTGGTAGCAAGTTTCCACAATAAAAAGAAAAACATGCAGTTGATGAAGATAATGAAGACTATGATGATGACGACGATGGACGGTAATGATGATGATTTTGGGGATGAGTAAGCTGAAGAAAAAGCTCCAGTCAAGAAATCTGTTTAAGATACTGTAGCCAAAAATGCACAAAAATCAAACCAGAAGGGAAAAGACTCAAAACCATCAAACCAAGATAAAAAAAGTCAAGAATCCTTCAACAAAAAAAAACAGAAAAGAAATCCTAAAATACTGAAATGACCTAGTTCTATGAATGACATTAGAGTATAAAAAAATGGTGGATCACTTATCAAATTGGAAGCCAACTCCTTCAATTATGTGAACCATTGCTTCTGGATGACTGATCATGAGACTATTCAAGACCTCTGGCAGCAGAAGTAGTCTCTTTAAGAAAATAGTTTAAATAGTTTGTTAAAATTTTTCAACTTTATTTCTGTAACAATTGATGTCTGGGTGCCCTTTTTAAAATACAGAAGGAGAATTTTCCATGTCCCATAAATGTTGTTTAGGTTCCATTGCCAAGACTATGTTGCCAAAATGCATGTTTAGTTTTTTTAATCATTTTTTATTGTTATTCTATTACAGTTTTCCCCACTTTGCCCTCCCCTGTCCAACCTACCCCCTGCTCCCACAGTCAATCTCCACACCGTTGTCCATGTCCACGGGTCATTCATACATGACTAGTTCCATCCCCTTCTTTCCACCACTAGCCCTCTATTTTCCTATTCACTTTGAGTCTAGGTTTCCATGTTTCCATGCCTGTGGTTGTATTTTGTTCATTAGTTTATTTTTTGTTCATTAGATTCCTCCTATAGGTGTGATCCTATGGTATTTGTCTTTTACTGACTAGCTTATTTCACTTAGCATAACACTGGGAATATACCCTAAGAATCCCAAATCACCAATTCAAAAGAACTTATACACCCAATGTTCATAGCAGCACAATTTACAATAGCCAAGTGCTGGAAGCAACCTAAGTGCCCATCAGTAAATGAGTGGTTCAAAAAACTGTGGTACATTTACACAATGGAATACTATACAGCAGAAAGAACGAAGAAATGTCTGTTTTGTTTTTAAAGATGTTAGTCCACCCTTTGCTTAGTTTTAAATAATTATGGAATATTATGATAAAACAGAGTAATAGTGGTCATCAGACAAATAGAAATATTCGCGAAAAATATACATGTGAAATAAATTCAGTATTTTAATAAAATAAAAAATGGACTCTGCATGAAAGATATGGTATTCTTTTACATATAAATGATATTATGGCCCATAATTCATTCTTTCAAGGAGGACTTTACATGTTGTGTCATGCATATGTTCAGTGTTGGGCATGCTGAATTGGGGGGGAAATGACATCAGTTCTTGACTCAAGGAACACATGGTTCCAGAGATGTGTATTCTGGACAGTTTCTAATAACATAGACTAGATTGATGCATTGAATTGTCCATCTTTTCTGGTATAATATTTTGACTAGTGTTACGACTTTGTGAAATTGTTGACTGGCAAAGCTACAGCTTTGGTCAAAAAATGGGACGTGGCCAAAGAAGATAGATATTCTGTGGTCAACAGAAGGAATTATGTTTAGGCATATAAACCATCCCAATGCTCAACTTCAACTACATTATATTTATACTTTCTGAAGACAGCTACAATAAAGAAAGAAAAAGTTATTTTTTATATCTCAAATTTTTATTTCTTTTTCAATTATATTTTTCCCATTTCTGTTTGTCCCCTTTATACCCTCTCCCACTTCCACCCACCCTCACCCCACCCCCTATAATTGCCACAATTTTGTCCATGTCCATGGGTCCTTTTTCTTTTTTGCCCTATCTCTGTACCCACCCCTAAGCTGTCAACCTGTTCTCTATCTGAGTTTGTCTCTATTTTGCTTGTTAGCTCAATTTGTTCATTAGATTCCACACATGGGTGAAATTATATGGTATTTGTATTACTCTGACTGACTTATTTCATTTAGCATAATGTTCTCCAGGAAGTAAAAATCTTGTATTGATGGAGGTGTCAAATTGGGTCTTCTTGGGGGAAACAGTATCTGAATCATAAGAATGTTTCTGTTGCCATCATTTAACTTAGAAGCAGAGTATGTTGGTAAAAAATTTCACAAGCAACAACAGTGTCTAGCCAACCTGGAAAATTACTGAGTGTTAAAATGGCTTGCATGAGCCTAGACAGTAATCTGGAGGTAGGGCTGGCTCTGTAGGTCTTACAGGATCCCTTTTGTCCTGACCTTATCCACTATTTTGTAAGCTTATGGAGGACAGATGTGTGATAGTGTTACAGAAAAACGAACTCTTACACGATCTGGGGTGACGGAGTAAGTCTTTATTACATGCGTGGGCCCAGAGGAGACAGCTTCCAAATTCTGGGCACTGAGGAGGGGTCAGGTGGGCAGTTAAATACTTTTGCAACAAAGTGAGGGGAGAGGTCTCATGATACAAGCAGGAATGTGGAAGCCAAGGCAGAAGCAGAGGGTGAAAATTGTCTGGGGCCGGGACAAAGAGATAGTAAGAAATTAACTTAGTCCGAGACAGAAAGTCAACTAGTTAACAGGTGGTCGTCTGGAGCCCTGGAAGCCAGCAGGGAGTTATCAGAGGTCCAGAACAGATAGTCTGAAGCCAGGAAGCTAGCAGGGAAGTCATCAGAGACTAATGCAGAGTGCCAGCTTCAATCTCTAAGTACACTTTTAATTTTCTACTACAATAGATCAATCCATATGAAAACAATAATCTAAATGTTACTCATCTTTTTCAGAAACACAGAGATTCTATATCTTGCAAAATCAACTCATGTAAAGATACTTCAATTTATTATTTAACTCTTCAAAATTTCTATACTTCTATTTTCATATTTTCCTAGATTTATCTACAATTTCCATGTTTGTATACATATATGCATATACATTTGTATTTGTAAATCCTATTTAATTTTGTGTTGAATTCTAAGTGAATCATAATTTTTTCTGCCAATGTCTATAAAATGGAAGATCATAAAAGCTATTTCTTTCAGGAAAAATTATTATTAAAATATTATTAAATATCTCAAATATATTGTAGGTTATTTTGCATTCATAATTAATGCATTCTAAATGCAAAATGTTTTTTAAAAAATATTGGCTGTTGTCTGTTCTCCTCTTCATTAACTTTATTTGTTTAGTTAAGGCCATAATAATGTGGAGTGACTATGCATCACTCTATACCAACAGCCTCCTAGTCTATAATATACCATGTTTCTACCCATGCCAAAATTTGACTATCGAACACCTAATGTGATCTTTCTACAACATAAAATCAATTACCATTTATCACTTTTAAAAAGAGCAAAAACATTAAAACCTTATTTTTTAACAGTAACTAAGGAATATAATGCCTATATTTCTTAATAAGAGCCTTAACAGGCTAACTCCAGTCTCTCAATTTTTGTTTTCTATTACGTCTTTCAATGATGCCTCATATCCTAGTTATATTAAATGCCTCCATGCATTTTATTATAACATCTTATAATTAATAAAGAAACAATTCATCTAATCTTTTATGCATGCTATCTACCTAGAATACTCTCTTCCACCACTCATAGGCTGGGTAACTCCCTCTTGATTTTCATGACCCAGGATTATTTCTCCTTGGTAAGCAAGTATCACTCTTCTCCTACCTCTGATGTGCCACAGCTCTCTCACCCTGTTTATTGTATTATAACTGTTAATTATCTGTCTATGTCCTTGTGAGGGAGAAAATGAGGTTCTACTACCAAATATATAACTCATGCTTTCATGAGTTTTATTTTACTATATATTTTATTTTTGAGGGTACACACACACACACACACACACACACGTGTGGGGGGGGCATGTTTTATTTGGGCTTACATTGAGGTAAAAAAACAAAAATCTCGTAAGTCCAGGGTTGAAGCTCTGAAAGTAAAATCATTCATGGTGTCCATTAATTGAAAAAAAACAGAACGTGTTTCAGAATTTAAATCCAAACTAAGAAGAACTCTAAGTAAAACTTTGATAAAAAGAGAAAAAAACTCATTCTTTCGATGGTGATTTTTGCGTTATTACTAAAAGATTGCCTCTGCCTAGAAATTTGTGTGGTGCTAATTTCCATGTGGATAGTGGACAGGAGCTAAGAAGTACAAAGTAACAAGTATCTCAAATCCTTTGGGGCTGAAAGAGAACCAATCCAGTTCATAACTGAATTAATATGGGGCCTTCATGCTCTGAGAAAAAATTATTTATGGAAGGTCATAAATATACCTTTTTAAACAGCTTTTGAGTTATAATTATATGCCCTAAATATTCACCCATTTTTACATATGCACTTCAGTGCTTTTAGTAACAGTATTGTACAATTATTACCATGGATTTGACTCAGAATGGTCTTATCCTGTTTAATTAGATACTGAGATGCTTTTCAGTAACAAGCCCACAAGCCATTAAGCCAAAACATGCTCAGAGGAGAAAATTTTGACCTCCAGCTGCACCTAGAACCACAATTTTGTTCCACCAAACACACACACACACACACACACACACAGAACCAAAGACAAGAATTTAACCCTGGAACTTGAAAATCAGAACTCTTTCAGAAGCAAATGGTCCATAGCCAGGAAGATCCTGTGCTGATTCCCATTTACCATAAATGAATGGCTAAATTCCGAGATCTGAATTCCTCGACAAACAGGCCTTTATGGTTCATCTTAGTTCCTACTGTGCATGCCTCATAGTAGAAGCACCTCCCCCTGTGCCATCTTCACTTCTACTGGGCATGCACCAGAAGAACAATTTCCTCATTATTGTTCTATTCCTCCACCCCACAATCTGGACAAATGGATCAGTTGTACCCTAGAGATATCGGAAAGTTGATTCTTTCTTCCTTTGCTGGGAGGGAAGGTTGTTAATCCACTTGGTGGGAAAATGAGGCAATCCCCTGGGAAGTCTATGAATGCTGCAACTTCCTAGCAAAGCAGGCCCACCATTCAATTCAGTTCCTCAGTTTATCATGCTTAATAATGTCCAATGCCCTTTCCTCTCTTTCTTTATTAATATCTAGCTACCTAGGTTAACACTTTTTCTTATAATTGAGGTGTAGGACTTCTTCATATATATCCTGGATAAAAGTGTCTTACAAGATATGAGTTGAAAATGTTTCTTCCCACTCTGGGTCTTGTCTTTTTTTTCTATTCTTTCCTTTCTTTGATGTTTTTTTTAAGTATTTTAAGTATTCATAATTTTCATGAAGTGAAATTTATTATTTTTATGTTATAAATGCTGCTAAAATATTTTTGCCGAACCCAATGTCACAAACATTTTCTGGTATGTTTTCTTCTAAATGTTTTATAGTTTTAGCTCTTGCATTTAAACTATAATCCTTTTTAGGTTAATTTTGTGTATGATATGGTATAAGAGTCTGTGGTATTAATAAATGTATTTGATCTTTGTCCTGATTCCTGGCACAAAGCTCCCAAAGCTGTATGAATGTTCTGAGTCATAGGAGTGTCTTTTTTTTTTTTTATTGTAAGAAACCACTTTTGAACACATACAAGTTTATGCTGATAAGATGACTGAGGGTGGGTCCCCTAGATAACCTTAGGATGGTGCTGGTCACTAGAACAGCCAAGAGATTATAAGGTTGGAACTTTTAGCCCTACTCAAGAGTTTCAAGGATGTAGGAGGGGCTAGAGATTAAGCTCTATAAAAACTCTCAGTCAATAAGATTTAATGATATTCATGTCAGTAAACACATCCAAATGCTGGGAGGGTAATACATCCCAGTTTCATGGGGACAGAAAATTCTGAGCTTAAGGACCCTTCTGGGCCTCAACCTATGTAACTCTTTATCAGATTTTTATCTTCATAATCCTCTACTTTATTCATGTTATAGCATATAAAATACCCTACATTATGTTATCATCTTTATTATCCTATATCATAAACATGTAAGCATATGTAAATGTTTTTCTGACTTTTGTGTGCCTTTCTAACAAATGATCAAACCCAGGAGGAAATCCTGGCAACCTCTGATTTATATCTCTTATTCCACCAAGCTACAAATTCTGCCATAGGCATATGTCTTTTGGACTAAACATTTGTGTGTATTCATCATGTCTTTTCCAAGTAGTCCTCCATTAATATTTTTAAAAGACTTTAAGAAACCCCAATTTGTGTCAGTCATACTAAGAAACAAATGAGGGAGTCTTTTTTACTATTTGAACCACAGTTATATTATGGAAGCATTTTGTGTGCATCACAGTTTAGTACCTGCAGTTACAGAAATGTGAGCAATAAAATGGGAGATAAAATTTAAGACACTGTATTGGAGCCATTCACCAGGAGCCTTTACCCATCCTGAGATTCTACTTTCTAAACTACCAATTGAAGGGTTCAAATTTGGTTTATCTAGAAGTGGTGGGAATCTATTGCAACTTCTTACTCAACTATTGATTTATCAAGAAGCTACATGGGCTTATATGGGGTTTAGTGATTGTATTGTGGCCCTTTCTGTCTGCCTGTCACATAGTAGCCTCTCAAGGAAAGAGTGTTAAATAAATAAGTGAATATGTCAAGAATTAATCTTCAATCTGAACATCTAATATATTCTTTGTTGTATAAACACATTCTCAAGGGCTACTAAGATAGGTAATCAGAACATTACTGTATAAGAGAGGGCTATTATTTTTTAATTTATTTATTAAGTTCATCACTGTTTGATTTTCTGTATATCTAGTTGTAGTTATCAGGCTGTAATTTGTCCTTTTATTTTCCTATTAACGTGCTGGGAACTTTCTTTTAAGAGTAGAAATTTCTGCCCTGGCTGGTGTAGCTCAGTGGATTGAGCACCCACCTGCAAACCAAAGAATCGCTGGTTGATTTCCAGTCAGGGCACATGCCTGAGTTGTATGCCAGGTGCCCAGTGTGAGGTAAATGAGAGGAAACCACATGTTGATGTTTCTCTCCCTCTCTTCCTCCTTCCTTTCCCCTCTCTTTAAAAATAAATAAATACAAGCTTTAAAGAAAAGAGTAGAAATTTCTAATTCACCGTTATTTCGGAAACACTGCTATCTGTCTTATCAGAAAAGTTAAAATGCTCTCAGAGGGTTCAACCTGTGGCCTGTGGGCCACATGCATCCCAAGATGGATATGAATGCAACCCAACACAAAATTGTAAATTTACTTAAAACATTATGAGATTTTTTTTGTGATTATGTGTCACAATGTATGAATGTGTGGCCCAAAACAAATTTTCTTCTTCCAGTGTGGCTCAAAGATGCCAAAAGGTTGGAAGTTGTATGATTTAATATTTTCTATATACAATTTTCTTAAATCTTATAGCTGATAGTTGATGCCTATCTACATCATAGTGTTCATCAGGCTGAATTTTTCAATTTGTGTGTGTCATTGCTGATCCTTCTGAAACACATGTTATCATTTGCTAGGTTACTTACTGAAGCAGGAAAGAGATCCATTGGAGAAAAGAATCTGCAATATTTGAACAGTCTCCTTAACAGAGTTTTTACATTTCTACAATTTTGTTTTTTTTTTCCTGCTGCTCTTGATAATTAAAAACGCTTATGACATTTTAGATGGCGCAACTTGAAATGTCATTTTCCACTACCTGTAAATGATTATTTTGGGTTCTGAACAAGATATTAATTTCTTGGACATAACAATTAAACACTGTCCATCCATTTATGTACTGTTCATTTTATTTTATTGCAGAAAAGTCTGACTGGAACAGCTGTGACCAGTTCTAATCTCTAAATGAACATTAGTTGCTACTCTGTGTACTGTCTGTGTACATCTGAAGAATTGAGAGGAGTATTTGAATTTGGAATGACTTAAGTTGTCATATTCAAGTGAAGTGTTAGATTATTGGAGAAACAATCCAAATCGACTTATTGGATTAGTGTTTTACTGATTTCATTCAGATGTAGAAAATATCCATCAACATGGATGTTTTCTGTAGAAAACAGCATCAACACCAACAATAGAATACATGCTCTTGCTCTT
>PVKM010021587.1:0-22451 GCA_004027735.1 Carollia perspicillata | reverse complement strand
CCTACTATTTCCTGGTCACTGTGTTAGGCACCAGAAATTTCAAGAAAAAAATTAAAATGTGCACGGTATAGTAAGGGGCGCAGAGACACACATAAGTAATTATGTGGTATAAACAATGGGAATACAGAATTGAGAGTCTCACCTAGCCAGAGAATGGGGGGCGGGCAGTGAAGGAAGGTATTTCGGAGTAGGTGGCAGTAAAACTAAGTCTTGGAGGAGAATGGGCTCAAGTGGGGAAGGCAAGAAGGGCGTTCTAAGCAAAGGAAGAGCAACTACATAGGAAGCCAAGTACGGGAGAGCCAGGCACATCGCAACCTGCGGATACTCTAGGAGGCTCTTGTTGAGCGAGTACATGATGCATCGAGGCAGCTCACCTAGCCTGGTGACCATCAGTGAACTAATCAATCTCTACATCGCAAATTGATTGTAACAGTTAAATGCAATAATTTAAATAAAGAATCGAACAGAGTACCTGACATACAAAAGGCACTGGAAAAATAGGAATACAACTCTCATTTCTCTAACCACTGCATTATTTGCCTTCCTAGCCCCACAGGGTCTAGAAAAAAGTAGCTGCTCAGTCAAGTTTCTTTAAATTTAATTCAGTCGCTTGCCAGTCTCTGGTTTAACTTCCTTTTCTTCCCATGAGGACATGGAAGCCCGTAAACAGCAGTCTTTTCGCAAAGCGTCCCTGTCCTCTGCTTGGGGAAATAGCTCTGGCTGTCTCCACTGCAGCCTGTTTCTCTGCCTCTGGGGAAACCTCATCTTCTGTAAGTGCTGCAATTAGAGGCTCCCACCCGCTCCACAGGAGGCACATCCCCACCCTTAATTTGCACCCTCTTGGTTGTGAAAAGATGATCATGGTGGCCTCTACAGCCACAGCTTGGTGAATACAGAAGGAGATTTGGAATATATTTTTGGTTTCAATAGCAGGGATCCCCCTATTACATCATATCCTTGCTTCTTGTCTGTATACATACTTGGGTTCAAGGCACACAATCTTCCTTACTTGTTTTTCAGAAATCATGTGAATCAGGCAAGAAATAGAAATATGCCTTTTTGATCCATGAGGATTGTGAGGTTTAGAGAGAGGAAGCATTTGACTTGGGTCAGGGGATTGACCAGCAATATGATCTCTCGCGGCCATTGGATTCTTTCACAACCTGGTTTTATTGCCTCCGTGGGGAAAACAAGAGAAAAAAAAAAAAAAGAGGATTTTCTTTTGAGATTTTCTGTGTGTGTGTGTATGTGTATGTATATGCAAATGTGTTATTGATTCAAATTATATATTCAAATTAACTTTTAAAATATTAGAAATATGTGCATATTATAAAAATGTATAAAACACAGGAAAGCATGAGGAAGAATATCACTATCCAGAGATATTTTTGGTTTATCCATCATGAACACATGTGTCTATATAAAGCTCTTACAAAATCAGGATTACAATGCTATACACATGCACACGTAGTGTTCTTGTTTCACTTTGTAGTGGAAACATTTTCCTAAGTCATTACATATTCTTTAAAACCACAGTTTGGTTTGATTCCATTCGGGTTGGATCTGTACCACCTGCTCTTCTCCTTGCTCTTACATCTGAGGGAAAACAGGAAACAAAATAGGACTGGGTTGAGAGAGATGCTCTACATTCCAGCCCCAGTCCTGCCCACTAATCAGCTTCTCCTCTTGGCCCATCTGTGAAATCAGGATGACGTTGACTTTTTACCAGCCACTGGGCCTTGTTTGGAGGGTCATGTGAAGCCGTGTGATGAGTTAGCTCAGGACTGCAGAATGTCTATGCTGCCTTAATTATTCTAAGGGTGAAAATTCCTATTGCCATTCTGAAATAGGGAACAGAACAAGAGGTCCCCAAAACCCCAGCAGCCCTTGGTTGGGGGATAAGGGGAGAGGACAATACAGTATTTAAGATACTTTACATATCTATGGCAAGCTGCTGTTAGCTAATAGCTGTGCTACTGCCCCAAGGCTAAAGGTGTGTAGTGACTTTCAGAATGTTTGGTGACTCCTGGGGGTTTGTCCTGTGCCTGCACTAGAGTCGGGGAGGCGGTTACCCCTCTATCACTGAGTCACTCTTACCCTGACTAAAGGCAGCAGCCAAGAGAATATAAATCACACAGTAAACTGGTTAATGTAGATCATTGGGGAGAGGCTACATCGGAGGTCACATAAGCTCTGGGTCAGGCTGTAAACTGAGGGTGGGCGGACAGAGAGAGGCTGGTCTGCCATAAGGGTGGAGAGAATGGGTAGCAACCATGCTGGCCTGTAGTGAAGAGGGCAGCCATGTGAGGGAGATTCGACCATGCTGCCGGTAGTGAGATGGCAGCCACCTAGGCAGAGTGAGTGGAGAGAAGAAAGGGCCATGATGTAGCAGCTAGGCAGTTGGCAGTCAGGATTGGGCCATGCAGCCTGGTATGGTATGGGAGAGAATGGCACACTGCTGTTCTGCCTGACTCCGAAGCAACCAAGGACCCAGCCTTGCAAGATGCTGACTTGCTGCCTCACAGCTCTGGATTCTCTCTGGACTCTTGGCACTTGGGATGTGTGGAGAAACCATTATTTTGGGGCTTGTGCCTTTCCTGGACTTCGCCATGATGCAGTGTAACACAGCACATGTACTCCTGGACCACAGCTTGGAGGCTGAGGTCGACGTACCCCAGGTTCCGAAGGAGAGAGCTGCTGTGAGAGGATGGAGGCTTTGAAACCCACGGTGGGTGCACATTCCAGAGAGGACAGAGATCTGCTTGCACAGCCCGCATAAGCACAGATGAGGACATGTGGACCTGTTGGGCTTGGTTTTGGCTTGCAGCCTTTTAGGGAGCTGGGGAAGTACTGGGTCTCATGGGAGAACAGGGCTGTGAGCAGGAGTGCTCTCGGCAACCCCAGGGTTCACCACAGTAAATAAAAACCTGTTTCTCTCCACACTAATTGTTGGGTCATGCCTCAAGGCACCACGTGGTTGGGCCCCTGTTCGCTCCATTACGGTTTTACTTGGGCACATGCACGGAAACCTCCCAGGAGGGGGGTGTATGTCTTTTCTCCAGGCAGCCCTTGCATAGGCTCCAATTGTCCTCCTGTATTGTCTGTCTCGATGAAAAATGACCAGTTATTATTTCCTACCTTTGGGTCTGGAAGGCCTAAAAGAAATCAGTAGCCATATAAAATAGCTGCTGTTATAGTAACAGCTTTTTCATTGATGGGCTTAAAGTGTGAGGTGTTTGGTATCGATTGCGAGCATCTGTCCTTGGAGGCTGTGCTGTGGGAAAGCCATGATAACAACAGTGGGAATGGCACCACCAGGGGCTGCAGCATCCTGAACAGTTTCCCTGAACCTGGCAGAAAGAGTGTATTTGGGCTATAGAGGCATCTTGCTTTGCAGGATAAACATTCACCTACAAAAGATGTTTGCAAAGGCGTGACTCTGCAAAGCAAGTGCTGCTTTCGTACTGAATTGCTTTCTGACTTGAAAAATTTGAAACTGTGTTTCCAGATTTGATAGTCACTTAGCTCCTAGTTCCCCTTCTTTCCATATTTTTGGTCCTCTTTCTCTGCAATCAGCATTTAAATGCAAAAAGTGCACTAATAATGAAGCATGGTTTATGTCTTAAATGAGTCCTATAATACAAATACAACACTTTTTTATATTTCTCTTCCCTTCTTTCCTTCTTTTCTGTGTTTTGTACATCCCTCTTCCTCTGTTTCTTGCTTGAATTGCTTCTCCTTACTTTTTCTACCTTCAGAAAACAAAAACAAAAACAGTATCTACCACATTTAAAATGACAAGATGTTAATCACTGTGAGAAATCAACAGTTGATTACAGGCTTTGTTGTGAAAGTAAGAGGCAAGGACCTGTGGTCTGGAGATGTGGTGCAGAGATGCACAGGGCAGGGATGGAGGTGGTAGTCTCAGCTGCAGTGGTTGGGCTGCACACGACAAAGTGGCCAGGTAGGCACCTGGGCTGGGTGGAGACCAGTGGCCAAACCATGGTAGGAGGTAGGTTGCATTCCCTGAAATTCCAAGGAGCCATGGCCCATGGGCCCCAGCAGAGTACCGTGCCACCAGGGGGAATCCCGAACCCAGCAGGAGCCAGGTTCTAGGTGGTGGGGTCTCTCGGTCCACAGGCCAAAACCTGGTGGTTGCATAGCTGGGCTGGCCAAGCTTCTGTTACTGCCGGGCAGCCGCAAGTGCAAGTGCAGCCCTGGGCCCCTCTGCTGCTGTCACCCCAACTCCCAGACAGATGAGGATGAGGAGGAAGGGGCTGAGCAGCAGTGGCTCCTCAACACCCCTTGAAGAAAAAAATCGAAGAGTACTTCCAAATATATTTATTAAACATTATTTTTGAATGATGAAAATAGTGACATTAAGATTTGCGAACAAAATGAGCTAATAGACAAAATAGAAACAGACTCATAGGTACAGAGGGCAGACTGACAGCTGTTAGCCAGGAGGGAGGTTGGGGGGCTGGGTGGAAAAAATGAAAGGACTAAGCAAAAATAAACAAACAAGCAAGCAAACAAGTAAATAAATAAAGCAAGCAAGCAAAAACAAAACGACAAGCAACTCATAGACACACACAGCAGTACAGTGATTACCAGAGGGAGAGGGGGTGGGGGGAGGTGGAAGAAGGTAAAGGGAGGGTGCGTGGTGACGGAAGGAGACTTGACTTTGGGCGTTGAACACAACACAATACACAGACGATGTATGACAGAACTGTACACCGGAAACCTGTACACTTCTATTAACCAACGTCACCCCAGTAAATTCAACAGAAATTAGTAAAATAAAATGAGCTGTGCTCGACAAGAGTGGAGCTTCCGTGAAATGTATTCATGTCAATATGGTTACTTTTGTAGCATGTTCAGTGGTTCTTGGAAAGAATCCAGCATGGGTGTTACTGAAATGGAGATTCCTGACCAGAATATTGATATTGAGGCATTGCAGGTTGCGTTTGGGTCACTATATTGAGCTGATGTCTTAATGAAGCCCAGGTGAGTTATTGCCAGTTTGGCAGCAGCTTGGATGCTATAGTTGGATGGTTTGATACAGCAGCGTGGGGAGACAATGAAGGAAACAATTAATGTGAACACTGTAATATGTGGCTATTACACATCAGAAGGGACCTATGGATTAGATTCTGTAAAGAAAAAATGGCTTGAATGGCTTCTAAACAATTTGATGAGTCATCAGGATGTTGAACTTTTTAAAGAGCTCAGCATAAATGTCATGAGACAGCTCATTGGTTCATCTAACCTACTTGCGATGCAAGTGAAGGTGGATGTATACACAGGTCGTAAGAAGTGGATGTTCCTTCAATTCGTGCCTTCTTGGAGTGGATTTTTAAAATGGCTTTTGACTAAAACAGATGTCTGGTTCTCTAAGAGGAGAGAAGATTTTGAAGGTATGGCCTCCCTTGAAACTGAACAAGGAAAACCATTTGTGTCCGTGCTTGGACATTTAAGGTTACAGTATATTATCTGTGATTTGGCATTTGCAAGAATTATTGAACATGATTCTCTAGGACCTTTAGAATGGCTGCCTTCTGTGTATAAACAGCAGTGGCTTGCTGTGCTCCCAGCAGAACAAGACAGCAAGGTGGGGCCTCAAGAAGTCAATAAAGAAGAACTAGAAGGAAGACATGTGAGGTATGGTAGCAAGCCTGACAAAGATGGTGAATACTGCAAGCGGTAGACAGATTTTAACTTCAGCTTTGACCTGCTTGTAACTTACACCAATCAATACATCATTTTCAAACGCAATACAATGAATCAGCCATGTAGTGGATCTGTCAGTTCACAACCTCGAAGGAGCATAGCATTTAGATTATGCTGAGCCTCTTTTGATAGCAGTGGAAAACTGATATGTAGTAGAACAACTGGCTATCGAATCCACTTGAAAAGGATCAGGAACAAGTAGTGACGAACTGGGACAGCAGGCTTCTGACCTTCCTTTTTATGTATCTGCTATAATTTCCTGTCTGCATCCCCAGAAGAAAAGAACAGACAAGAATCGTCATCCAGACAATCCGGAAAACTGAAGCTCTTATCAGTTGGAAAGTAGCACTTGGAAAACTTTTTCAGCCAGTTTTCACTTAATGGCGCTGTGATGCTCACATCTAAGGTGACTAACAGTGGCAAAGAAAGGCCTTGTGAACTGTGCAGATGAAACAGAAGACTGTTGCTATCATCATTACATTTCTATGCATATATAAAAACACATTTTTAAATAGATAATCTTTATTATTTTTTCCATTACCATTTAGTCCCCTTATACCCCAGTATAAGTGATCACCCCAGTAATCACCACCCCGTTGTCCATGTCCAGGAGTGCTTTTTTTTTTTTTTTTTTGCTCAGTCCTTCCACCCCTAACCTCTCCCTCTACCACTAGCTGTCATCTGTTCTCCATCTATGAGTCTGTCTCTGAAAAACACGTTTTTAAAGCCAAGAATATATCTGTCAATCCATTTCTGTTGCAAAGATGTCAGCTCATGCTTTTAATTTAGCATCAGTAGAAAACCGCTATAGGTAAATTTCACATTTCTCTGCAACCAAAGTTAGATTTAATTTTTAGCTTACACTTTGATCCTACCTACTATTAATGTATCTTAGGGAAGGTAGTGAGTGATAGACAGAGTGACAGACCCTTAATGCGTTGCAACTTGATGAGACACTAGAACACCGGAAGGTGAGTTTCCCTCATCTTCCAGATGGAGGAAGTTCGGCCCAGGGAAGCAGAGAGCTTGGCCCAATGTCCCCTCATGACTTGCCTGTGTTTTTTATTCCCTTTCCTGAGTTTCTGCACCTGCCTAAGCTTTAAACCCTCCCTCAGACTTACTGGCTGTCAACTTAACTAATCTTGATGAAGCTCAGTTTTCTTATCCTAAAATAACACCTTTCAGGATGATTGTGAGCATTATGGGAAAACCAGGTGTTCAATGCCCCTGATATCATCATGTTGGATACACACCCTCCTGTGCCACCCCCAGGTTAGCAATCTCCTTTGGGAAGCCATGGGGACTATTCCAAATCACATGCCCTTCCTTAACTGTGTAGGTTCTCCTTTCTCTGAACCCAGATAGATGAAGATACACTTTGGTTAGGTTGTTTGGGTGTTTATCTCAAATGCCAATGATGACTCGCTCTGGCAGATAAACAAATTCAGGCCAGTGGTTGTCTTGGAATACTAGTCCTATTTGTTAACAAAAGACTCTGTCTGTCAACAGGACCTCCTGAGCAGGCACCTCATACAGAGGACCCCAGAGGCACAGGTGTGACTAGTACTAGTCTCTCACACAGAGCCCAAGAATCAAGAACCATAGCTCCCTTCTCTAATCTAGCAGATGGCCCATGGTCTTCTGATACTCATCCCCTTCCCAACTTTGGCCCCCCACCACCCATACATCTTTAAAACCTGGTGCTCAGAAAGGGAAAATAATCACCCAGTATCATAGAGCAAATCAGTGGTGAAGGCTGCACAAGAAATCTAACTTTCTAGAACCTGGGGAAAGCGATTTGTTTCTCAGTCAGAGACACTTCTGTGCAAAGAGCAAACCACCCCGCTATTCAATGAGGTCGACCACCTCCTTGTTAAACTGTCTTAGGACCGTGGGAGTAAGATTTCATGAGTTTCTCTGTGGAAGTAAACATTCCACCAAAGAATGGATGAGGGCGTGTGACAGAAGCTGTGCCTGTGAAATAGAGCAAGACAGGAAGGCAGGGATGTAAGATGGGGACTGAGATACAGGTTGAGTCAGAAAGAATACAATCAGAAGCTGAAGTTTAGAGAAGGAGAGACGTGGACAGATGCTGAAACACAGATGTAGGGAATCAGACACAAGCAGCACAGAAAAGTTGTGAGGAAATAGAGCCAGACACTTAGAGAACCTGAGAGAAAAATGTACTATGACTAGAGAAAGAACTAGCACAGACAACGTGGAGGCAGAAGACACCGAGAATGGGAGAAGCCAGCAGCCAGCAGCAGGGGGCATCAGAACTCCACGGATAGTCAAAGATAATCTGGGGAAAGAGTACTGGGAGAGAGTGAGGAGCATGAGAAACGGGAAAGAGAAAAGGGATGAGAAATCCCTTTCATTCTGTGCAGCAGAATGGTGAACTCCCCCAGGCATCTTTCTGCTTCATATTGGCCCTGAAAGTGTAGAAGTGGTTGTTATAACTGATATCACAGCCTTTCCCAAAAAAGAAAAATGTGTCCAAGGGACCAGGCCTCTTCTTGGGTCACCTGATTTGCATATTCATTTACAAATGGGATATCCAACTGGAACTACCTTGTCCAAACATTCCCATGCAATCACCTCCCTGAAAAAGAGAGTTATTAAGGGCATACTTGGAAAGCTCACAGATAAGGAAGTGATTTTAAAAAAGTGAGCCTTGAGGAGAAAAATCCAAGGGATCAAAACACTGTTTCTTGGTTTTGTCTCCCTCCGTGCCCAGTTCTTGTCTAAGTAGGTCTTATTTTTCCATTCCTCTCTCTGCAGACCTCTCTTATCTGAGATATTTTTCTCAATCTCTGACTACTTTCAATATCAGTTTTAAAAAATTCCAGAGAAGGTTTCTGATTGGCCCAGCTTGGATCACGTGTCCACCCTTTGGGCCAATCAGAGTCACCAAAGGAGGGGCATATTTGGATTGTCCCAAGCCTGAGTGACACACCCACACTTATGTAGGGCTGGACATGAGGGAAGATGCATGGGGTAAAAGGATCTGCTGTAGAAGGAGGGATTGGAGTCATGACCCCTGAAGCCACACCAATGCAGGTCTACTAAGTACATCTTGAAGAAGTAGGTTGACTGTGTTAGCTCCTTTTCACCATTTGTCTAATGAAATCTGTCGCCTGCCTTGCCCACTCCTCCAGGAGTCATTATGGTGGTCTGACTGAAATATAGTCCAAATCATAACTCCTCCTACTAATAGGTGTGCAGATTAGGGCAATATATAAAACAGATTGAATATAAGTCAGGAGACTTGGGTGCTAATTTGACTGACATAAACATGATCAGCAATATGAATATGAGTAAGTTCCTTATCTTGATGCATTTAAATATGCTTAACTGTAAAATGTAATGGTTTCCTGAGTCAGTGCATTTATTTTACCCTTTTTGTGGTTGTTAAACACCTCTGACTTTCACATCTGAGGAAAGACAGGTGCCTTTCCTGTCCCACTGCCTCAGTGTCAGGAAGTTCATGAATGCTCTACAAGCTTATCCTTAGACCCCCACGGTAAGAACCCCTAGATTATATCATGTTCAAGGTGATATCTGACTCTATTCAATTGAGTGAAAAAAGGGGGCTGCATTCTTAGTGGAAAAGACAATTCTGCAAATCCAACAGATGCACATCCCTTTTTGGTTTAAATCCTATTACCAGAAATATCAGGTGTATTTCTCATTATCTCCTTCCCCTGGATTACTCCTTCTCTTCCTTTTTTTGCCTTTAACCACTTCATCTTTCCTTCTCTACAGGTAGTCAAGTGTCGGTGTGATTGAAGTCTCTTTTCCATCTGTGTTAGCAGCAGAAAGTGTTGCTGTCAGGGAAATGGATGGGACATATATCATCTCTTATCTCTATCTCCAAGAACTTAAATGATTTTGTTCCCCTAACCAAAATAAATCAAAGGCGAGGAATTTTAATTGTAGTCACCAGGTGGTGAATTTAATACTTCCACGAGACTCTGTGCTGACAGCATTGTCAGAGTCACTTGCCTCTCCGGGCTGGAGGATAATGGGATTGTGAGAGTAGGGACAGAGGGAGAACTCTGCAGATTATAAAGGCAGCTCCCTGATGGAAGGAAACAGTCAGTCTGGGTCTGTTAAACATAAAGGCCAGGGAAACATTGCCTGTGTCAGGGTTGCTCCATCATGAACAGTTTCACCAGTGGACTCCTGGGGGCTGCTCACACAGGAATTGCCCACACAAGTCTGAGGCAGATGCAATGCATCAATAATTTTCCTCCGATCAGTCAGTTTGGAGGAGTGGACAGAGCTCAAGCTTGGACCTCAGAGAGATATGGACTTATAGCTGCTCTCACTATTAATTGTTGAAGCTTTTCAATTAGTAAACATTTATCTAGTACCTATGACACATCTGATGTCCTCTAGATAGTGGGGATTCAGCAGCAAAAAATAGTGATTCAGAGACAAGTGAAACACACACTTAGCCTAGCAATCCGACTCCAGAGTATTTACCTGAGAAAGAGAAAACAGATTCACAAAGACTTTCACATGGATGGTCATAGCAGATTCATTCGTAATAGTCCAGAACTGACTGCAACCCAGATATCCATCCTAGGTCCATAGATAAACAAACGATGGTATATTCATTACAGTGGAAGACTATTTAGTATTCAGAAGAACATGAATGGAACTTGAAAACATGATTTTGAGCAAAGGAAAGCAGATAGAAAAGGGCACATACTGTGTGATTCCATTTATATGAATTCTGGAAAAGGCAAGATTAGTCTCTAGTTCTAGAAACCAGATCAGTTTGTTGTCTGGGATGAGGAAGGGGAAACAGAGAAGTTTTGGGGGTAATAAAAATGTTCTACATCTGATTATAATAGATTTGTCAAAACTCATCTAATTATACTTTAAAAAGAATACATTTAATTTCACATGAGGTGTAATTCTATAACTGTGGGTAAAAGAACTTTATTCCTAGTCCACATAGAGCTGTGTTTTAGTGTTGCAAAAAAGTAAATAAATTGAAAATGTACCTAATAGCAAAGCGAGTGGCAGTAGGCATTAAGATGGAAAACAAAAGGACGTGGTGAATGACAGGAGAGGGAGGGTTGCTTTTTCTGTGGGGTGATCAGAGGAGACCTTTCTGGTAAGCTGACATTTGAGAGGACCTGGATGAAATGAAAATGTGAGCCATGTGAGGAAAGGCATTTTAGACCAAGGGAGGAGTAAGTGCAAAGGCCCTGAGCAGAGGCACATGTGTCCTAACCAATGAAAGGCAAAAACATGAAGTAGTAGGGTTGAGCAGAGTGGGCCAAGTGGAGAGTAATGAGGCTTGACTCAAGGTCTTGGAGGTAGAAAACAATTGGACACATCAAGCCTTTGGGACCATTGTTTGACTTCAGCTTCTTGACTGTGATGGAAAACCATGAGGATGTTCTGACTGGAGGACTGACCAAAGTTAACTGAACTTCCAAAAACTGCATCCTGGGAGAAAATAAGAGATGTGGTTCGGGAGACCACATGGAAGGCTAGGCAAGTGATAATGGGACTTAAATGGAGGTGATGGGATATAATCAGATTCTAGATGTATTTTGAGGGTAGAACTTACTATAATTTTTAGAAGAACTTGATATGGGGGTGGGGGTGAGAAAGAGAGCCATCATGGGTGCCTTCCACATTGACCCAAACAACTGGAAGGATAGAGCAAGATTGTGTGACATTTGTCAAGACACTTAATTATTGTCATCTTCAGCTCTGCTTCACAGAGCTCCACAGTGGGGTCAGAGAGAATATAAGTGGAGTACCTAAGTCAGGAAGAATTCAACATCTTAATATGTATTTGTGCTCCATTATTGAGTTGGAAATATTCTATTTTGTAGAGGACTTCCGATTGTATTATTTCATGATTATAATTCCCAAATATCTGACAGCATCATTATATACATTTTGCACTCAGTGAGGTGAAATAACTTACTCAATGTCAAATATTGTTGGCTAGTGCTAGACCCCAGCGCAGGTCTCCTAAGGTCACATAAAGTAAACTCTGGTATTCTGACTCCAAACTCACTGCCTTCTCTGAATTTCCTAGGGCTTCTGTAGATGTTTGGTTGAATTTAAACAAACATTTCTCAAACACCAAACTTATCAAATATCAATGCTAGGGAGAAAATAAATAAACCATTGTCATTGAACTACATGCATCTCTCTTTGTTTACTCTTCTTCAGAGGAAAATCATACTGATAGTAACTAAAAACACACTTAATGTCTCTTGACCAAGTAAGTTAACATCTTGCATTTTTTTCTGACATAATATCATCTAATACTCAAGTCCTCCCTATAAATCAGATTTTATTATCCCTGTTTTATAAATGAGAACAAGGCTTTGAAAATTTAAGTAACGTACAAGATTAAATATCCAGTTACAGAAGGATTGCTAGATTTGTTTGACTGGAAAGCTGTTTACCTATCACACAGTGTTGCTTCCATCTATTCCCTGATTATCTGTCACAGCCGAATATAAGGAGAGAAGAAAGAGGCTGTCCATGGCATCATTAGGTGAAATGCCAGCCCAAGAATGGTGGAGAATTTAGTGGGTGATGCATGTCTGATTCCCAAGACATTCTCAGGTCTGTGGCTGACTGCAGCCAGGTCAAGCTTTGGAGAAATGGGATATCCCATGAATTCTGAGCCTCCAACACAGAGGCCAAGGGAGTTCCCATGGTGTGCCACAAGTGAGAAGTTGCTCTGCTCAGATTTGTAGCTTTCTGCTGCCTTTGTGGAGACACCATTAGGCAAATGAGTTGGTCTGAGGGAGGCTGATAAGGCTCTGGACAGAACGTGTGAGTCTTTCCAGAGAGGGTCTTTTGAGGCAGCCACGGAACAATATAGCTGCTGGCCCAAGATAGGAAAGGCCTTGTAAAATAACCAAATGAGGCCCTCTTCCTTAATTCCTTAGAGCTGAATTTTATCAGGAAGGCCACTTGTGCTTACAGAAAACTGTAATCACTCGTCATAGGACACATATTCTCAGAGGGACTGCAGTTGCTGAGCAGGTCCAAATATTCAGGATCTTGTATAAAGACATGTTTCTCACTGTGCAGCCTAGCCTGCCTGTTCTGTTCTCACAGCTTCTTTTAAGTTTTGTAAGCACCTGGACTACCTGAGAATCATGCTTGCCAAAAACTATTCCTTTGTTCCAGATGGTTTGAGCTTTAAGTGATCTCGGGAAAGGATGACATTAGCTACTCCTGTGTCCATCGTGTTAGCATTAACAAGTATGTGTCAAAGGCACATGATCACCTGCCCACCCTGACCTCTCAAGTCTGGTGGGTGGAAACTTTGGTGTCAAGAGGATGGACTCCTGAAACTTTTTCCTCTTTCTGAGCTTTTCTCTTGAAAGTGGAAGGCCAATGGGTTTGGGACCAGAATATTCAAGTTCCAAACCTGGCTCTGTTATTTAAACTTTACATAAGTCATGACCTTTAATTGGGATTCAGTTTTCTCATTCCTGAAATGAAGACAGTGGCCTTCATTTCACAGGGCTATAGAAGGGTCTATTACAATAATAATTTTAAGGAGCTTCATGTAGTTCCTGGTATATACTTGTAACCCTACTCACATTGGACTTCTTCTAATTCTCAGATTTGCCAGACGCTCTCTCATTCTAAGGCTCCCCTTCCTCCTGCACCGTTGCTTCCTCTCTGCACCCCCAACACATCTCTTCATCTGGCTCTCATTTGTTCATCTTGCCCATATAAATGTAGACGTCATTTCCTCTGGAATACCTTGCTTGATCGTTTCCCTAAGTTTGGTGGAGGGGCTCCCAAAGTACTGTGATCTTCCCTATATAACTTTTATTAAAATGACAATATTCTTGGTCATCTTCTGTGCTAGATATGAATCCATGAGAGCAAGGGCTATATCTGCTGTAGTCTTATGTCAAACTTATGTGTCTTCCTGTTTTCCAGAACTCTTTCCCATGTCTTATCAACTTCTGACTCTTCCAATTAAAACAGCATTCCTATGGAGTTGTATTAAACTGAACATAAACATAAAGAATTATGTTCAAAAAGGTTAAGAAACTCACTCAAATTATACTAGCTATTAGATGCTTTGATTACCTAACACCAGCTATAATTCAACCCCAGTTATGTGTAATTCCAAATAATAAAAGTAAGCATTCATTAAGAACATTTTAAAAGTGCCACACATTGCGTTAAGGGTTTATACGACAACCATACTGTACAGGTATCATCACAATCTGTATATTACAGACACAGTTATTTAAAAAAACTCACACAAGGGTACCTGGATAACAATAGAACCAGATTAAACTTGGTTCTATCAGACTCTGGAGCCCAGGTTCCCCATCAGCAACTCTCACACTCGTTCAAAGCCTCAGTAAATTCCACTGCAGCAAAAAAAATATTTCTTTGCTACAACAGAAGTTTTTATTTTTACACGTAGAAATGAACTCATTTTCTCTTATTCCAATCTCAACAGATAACACTTTCCTGTTCAGTGTCCCTATAAACAAAATCTATGACACTTGAATGTGGCTGCCAAGAAATTTGAAAGTTTTACCAAGAATTCCATGAAATGGGAAAGTTCTGGGTAATGAATGAATCACAGAGAATGACTTAGGTATCCAAATATTTGGCATCCCTGGGCTACACTGGAAGGAGAAGAGTTGCCCTGGGCCACACATTAAATATACAAACACTAATGAAAACTGATGAACAAAAGAAAAGTTTAAGTAAATTTACGATTTTGTGTTCAGCCACATTCATAGCCATCGTGGGCTGCATGTGGCCCGTGGGCCATGGGTTGAGCACCCCTCTCAAAGGCTAATTCTCACATTTTATTGCAAGTTTATATTCAAAGAAGAGGACAGAAAAGCATAACCAAGAATCCTTCAACTCTTGCACCCAAGGGATGTCTGGAGGGTTTGGAACTTGTGACCCAGGGAAAAAGAAATCACTGGTTGTGTGTGTGTCTATGTGTGTGTTCATTCTTATGTGAGGCATGTGAGTTGAGTTTAGTAATGGGAGAGAAGTTAGTTATGATAGCTGTCTTCAAATATTAGAGACTGATAGGTAGAGGATATGAAAAAGCAGGTTTTTTCTTAATGTAAGGAAATACTTTAAATCAGTTGGAGCAACTACTCCACAATGGAATGGGTAGGATTCTGAAGTCATGAGCATTCTATGGCTAGAAGTATTCAAGCAGAAATTACTAGAGATTCTCTGTAGAGTGATCATATGTTACCAGTCTGGACTTCTATTTACATGAGAAGGTGGCATACAAATAACTTTGTGAATGCTAAGGGACCAAAAGCCACCCTATGCACACACTTAGGGACTTCTCAGGTTCCTTTAAATTCTAATATTCTGCTATTATATTAAGTTACTAACTTTGAATGATATTGTGGCTAAAAAATTTTGAGGAGGAGTTGGCTAGATAGAAGTGAGAAATTACCTAATTTAAGAGTTTCATTGACATTTAAACACATATTTGATTAACTGGAACACTGGTAGGTTGACTGAGGGTGTTTTATGACTTCACTCATGTCTAGCAGTTCTTTGGGGCTCTTAAGCTAGGCGCCTCAATTCTCCTCCATGAAACCTCCCCACCTGGCTACCTTAGGCTTCTGCACATGGAGGTTGGGTTGTAAGAGATCGGGAGAGAAATCTAAAAGCCTTCTTGAGACCTTTAAAAATCGCACAACATCTAGTCTTTTGATCCAAGCATGTCATAGGCTAGTGCATATTTAAAGGAGTTCAACATTCCCAAGTGATAGAGAAACAGACTCCACCTCCTGATGGGTAGATGGGCAGTGTCACATGTACCTGTCACAAAGGTACATGCATAGAGGAATTTGTGCCATATTTTCAAACACCCACACTGGAAAAAGGGACATCTCTTTAGCATATTACCAAAATTCTTGCTGACCTTTTACCAGTCAAAATAAGTATCACTATAATAGACTAATGTATGTTTTTTCCCCCTCAGTTTCCAGAGTTCTTTAGTATCTACCATTTTCTCTTTGATTGACATAGCATTATATCTTACTAAATGCTGATTTAGGGTGAATTGTTTCATACATTTGATCTTCAGATTCCTCACTTATAGAATAGAGAAGTTAATCATGATACGTTTTATGGTTATTGTACGGTTGTATGGTTCTTGCTATGCCCAATATGGCCAATGTTATGAGATTTTAGTGACCTTTTAGTATCAAGCATCAGGAACGGAAAGTCCAGGTGATCATTTCTCCTGAACACCCAATCCTCAAAAAAAGTATTAAGAACTATTTCAATGTATGAGTTCTGAATATAGTTTAGACTTTGAAATACTGGTTTTTAAAGAATATCGTGTTGATTTATTACAAAAAAGTGGATTCTTAAGTTAAGATTATCCCAGAAAATCCAGCTGGTCTAATTACCACGTTGATTTTGGTGTCAATCAAAATCAAAGAGTCTGAGAACACTGAGCTGCTGTTTAAATCTTAAAGCCTGCCTCCATGGTTTGTCTACTCACCTAGCACTAAAATTATTTAAAGAAATTTAAAATCCCATAGGGAACTTGTTTAAATTCCTTAGGGACAGCAAGAGTGATGGAAGAAAATGATCATTTATCATACTGTTCCTCTGTCCCCAACATCTTACCTTATATGATGGCTCACTAAATCTTCTCAGTGAAGCTGTTACAAATGAGCATGCCTAGGCTTGTCACCACTTGCTCAAGGGTTCACGTAGTTGGTATCAGATCACTGATTCAGACTTAGTTAGATTTCCTAACGCCAAAGCCCTACATTCCCAGTTTTCAATGCTACTTCTCAGAAAAACAAAGGGCTTCAAGATGTTACCCTCTTGTAGAAAAGAAATCCTGGGAAATTGAGTATGAGGTGGTGACTGTTAGGAGGCAGCAGACTGAAACCTTTGGGATCTATGGGAAAAACAAAGTGAGTACCTACTGATACATTCTGTTCTTCAACAGCTGAAGTAAGAGCAGGAAAGATAACAATAAAAGATCCCTTGAATTCCTTGCAGTGGCCTCATGGTATCTGCCACATTTTTTTTTTTTTCCTTCTCTCTGCATCTTAGGGAAACAGAAGAGAAAGATCTCTTGGAACAGAGAGCTCCCCCAATTCTATTGGTCACATACATATTTCACTTCTTAAAAGCTGCCGACAAACAGCGAGATTCGTTTTAGTGCCAGCCTATCATAAATTTATTTGCTTGTTAATGCAGCCTCCTCAGTTCATGTTTTTGCTAACTAGGAGCATTGAAATGTCAATCTGTCCTCAGGGATGTATCAACCTCATGATCTGAAGTCAGTAACAAGATTAGAGTATGGACTGCTCCAGAACGCACGCTGCCTCCAGAATCGAGGCATGCTGAAATGTTAATGTAGAATCCTACAATAATAGAACACGATTTGCAGAACCACAGACTGGTAGTATCTGAGAGGCAGATGGAAACTTAGGGTTTGTCCTTCCTTGTTTTGTGTTTTTTTCACCCCCCCCCATAGCTTTAATTTCCTTTTATATGGACAAATGAACCCAAAATCTGGCATTGCCTTAACATAATAGCAAACATCCTAGTTCGCTGAAAGATAGAAAGAGGAGACAGGGTTAAGTGGCATGATTCAGTTTAACACTGAGAGGCCATTGGTACAAAACAAAGACATAAATATTTTTTGTTTGCCTATTTAAGTGTATGTTTGCTTCTCTCTTCCTTATTTTGGCAGAAGGATCTTTCCTGCTTTTTATCTGGAGAATCATCCCTGCTCAACTCTCTGAGGATATTATATAGGAGAACTGATCCAGTTTCCTTGTTCCCATCTGACAATTGGCTTATTTCTTCTCCTTGGTCACAGTTCACGAATAATCATGGCACCCTAGTCAGTCAAATGAGAGTGAACATTGGGCTTTGATAAAACACGTATTTTCTTTTCTCTGAAGATGCCGATCTAGTGAAATATTAGCCTGACATTGTAGTGACCTTCGGGTCACCTTGTAATGAAAGCCTGACTAAGGATGAAGCCTGACTACCAGAGAGGAAAGCAGAACTGAGATGCTAAGTGAAAAAAGCCTGATGAGGAGGAGACCCCCCACACTCTGCAACCATCTGTAGTGAGGCAGGGATGTGTGGCTAGGTCAGGTTGATACTCTGTGAGTAGAAGTGACATACCCTCCGAAGAAGTGATGATTTGTATATCCAAAAGAGGAGGTAACTGAAAGTTACCATACAAATGCCATGTAATCCAACCACTCGAATCCTAGGTATCACCCAATACAAATGAAAGCATATGTCCATACAAAGACTTCTATGCAAATATTCATAATAGTAAAAAACTGGAAGTAACCCAAATGTTTATCAATAAGAGAATGGATTAAAATTTTATACTTGGTTTATAAAATGGAACACTATCCAGCATTTAAAGGAATAAATAATTGATACACAATATGGGAGTGAATCTAAAAATAATTATGCTGATTTAGAGAATCCAGACAGAAAAGAATACCAGATGAATGATTCTATTTATAAAAACTTCTACAAAAGGCAAACCAAATAGCAGTAATAGAAAGTAAGGCCAAAGGTCACCTGAGGACAGAGGGGAGGGGAAAGGATTGAGTTAGGGAGAGATTACAGAGGCATATGATTAACCTTTGGGAGGCAATGGACGATTATTGTTTTGATTGTGGCGATGGTGATTGTGGAGATGCATATGTCAAAATGTATCAAATCATACAATTGAAATATGTGTAGTTTACTGTAAGTCTGTTACACTGCAATAAAACTGTTAGACAAAAGAGATGGCGCCTTTGTTGGCCTGAGTCCCCTAGCAGAGCAGAGGAGCCCTCCTACCAACAGCTAACCCATATTTGGTATGTGTCTTGCTGCAATTAAGCTGCATAACAAATCATTCCAAAATTCAGTGGATTGAACACTGACCACTTATTGTCAAAGTTAAAGGTCTGTGGATTAATCACAACTTAGTTGGCTTAGGCTGGACTCCAGGATCCAGGCTGAAGATTGGGTTTAGGTCTGTTTCACGTGCCTCTTATTCTCCTTATAGCAGCAGCTATTCAGGCCATGAGACATGTTCTGTGAATCCCAGTCTGGAGCCAGGTGTATGGGCAATAGCTTCTCGGCCATATTCCTTTCATGGAGCATCACAGGAGTGTGAGAGCCCAAGCCAAACTGGATGCACGTGTGTGTGGCCTCTGCTCATGTGCTGTCTGCCAGTGTTGCATTGGCCAAACAAGTCATAGCTGAATCCAACTTCAGTGGGGTAGAGAATACACTCAATCACAGTGGGAGGGGAAGGAAAGTGACTATTTATGGAATGATAATTGAAATTATCCGTGTTTGCACCATAAGCCAAAAAGCAATCCTCTGAATGTTAAACAACTGAGATCCCTGGCGGTTCATTGTTACATCACATGAATTCCTTTCCATCCTAAGAATAATACCAGCTGTGCCCTGGAATCCAATGCTGAATGGAAGTTTTAACTTTTATAGCCAATAACTGTATTTACTGGGTTCCCGTTTGAGTTAGTTTTTTTTTATTTGAGCCCAAAGTCTCTTTACTATTATAGTTGCATCAAACAATAACTAAGAAAGAACAGAGTTCAATAAAATAAATCATATGTATCATTATTTGAGCACCTGCTATGTGCCAGTCACCCCTCCATAAATTATTTCATTTAAGCCTCATTATATGGAGCAAGGTTGGTATTATACACTAGTTGTTTGTTGAGAGGACTGAGGTTCAACATCTCAAAAAAAAAAACAGAAAAAAGATGGAGTTGAGAAGTAAACACAAGTCTGTCAAAACCAGGACATATTCTCTATTCAATTTACCATGATTTTTGCTCATGAGACGAAACAAAACACGGCACCCAGAGGCATTTACAATATTTCCCTGTCTCCAGACAAAACTATAGCTAGTTTCTTTCTGAGAGATCAACATCTTTTCTTTGTTTAACTCTCTCCTACCACCTTTCTCAATTGTTATTGTCAGTGCTTAACTACCCTTGGACCTGAAAATTCTTCCTCAGTGTAAACGGTGAGCTCATACGGTGAATGTGCTTGCAGTTCAATGTTTGAGCCTGATCTTCCATGTCGTGGCTGTGAGAACACTGGAAAACCACATACACATTCAGTGCCTCAGTTGTTCCTTTTATAAAATCAGAGTACAGTTTAATCCCCTGCCTGTCTGGTTTGACAGCTAAACACAATAAACTGAAAGTAGTTTCTAAATTGTAAAGTGCTTTAAAATATTATGTAGGATTAATATTGTCATCTTAATTAAAGTTACTAATAATGATTCAGAGAAACTAATCTGTCTTGGTAGACTTTTAAGTGTTAGGATAGCTGGTTTTGTTCAGGAGAGCACTTACAGATATAAGATGGCACTCTTGCCAAACAGTTCTTACTTTAGATCATATAGACAGACATTGTCTCTGCCTTCATATAAGACAGTAAATTCTGCTACAGCTGGTAGATTCAATACTGTATCTAGCCCTAAGGTCTCTAATTACCCACAGCTCTCTCCAGCAATCTGTAGCCACTCCATGGTCACTAAAAGGTCTCCCCATAATGGCTGTGATGCTTTTTCTTTTCTCTGAGAGGTCTTTATTAACTCCTCTGCCTCTGTGGGGTCCTGGAGGCCAGGTAGGTGATTAATGGCCCCTGAATTATGATCTAGCTAGAAAGGCTGTTGGTGAAAATTTATACTCAGAGTGGTGAGCTAGTATTCTTTCAACCCAGGTACTCGACATTCATTGCACAATTTAATTGTGAAGAGTAGTAGTTAATGAGAGCACAGGGGTGAGAAGGTAAGACTGGGCCTGAGAGCCTGGGCTGAAGGCCTATGCTCCCAGCAGTGAAGTTACATCTGGGAGGGATGAATCACAGAGTGGACAAATTGCAGCATTTGAAGGGGGTTTTCATCATCATTATGTTTTATCAATAAGGAAACTAAGGCACAAAGAGACTAATGAGTAAAGACAATGGTAACACTACCACCAACTGCCTTTTTGTTTCAGTATGTTTCATGAATCAAGCTTTAGGTAGGAATCTTTACAAGCATGAAAGCACACAAAACTGATCTCAAAAGCAACATGGGAAAATTAGATACTATCATCTTTATTCTACAGATGAGAAATTGGAGGCTCAGGAAGACCAAGTGAGTTGCCCAAGAATATGGAGCACATCTTGGTTTGGGGATTGTAAGCAGTCTAGCAGGGTCTGTCTAGACTTCAATATCTCTGTTCCTTCCAGTGTATCCAGACATGCTTTCCCTGCTACTCTTTGCTGCTACCACCAATATACAGTCTGTTGTATGCCAGGCACTACGTATACATCTTATCACTACTGTGCCCATTTTATGAATGAGGAAACTGAGATTCGGTATGGGTAAGCAATATTCCTCTTGCTCTCCTGTGGGGAGCAAGAGCTGTGGGGAGCAAGAGGCAGACCTGGAATGCTAACGCAAGTCTGTCTGACTCCAGGGATATTTCTCTTAGCCACTGCCATACCCAGCTTCAGCTGCCACTAATATACAACACTATCACCATATACCCAATACTATGATTGAAAACTCATCTTTTAAGACACGAGACTATTGAAATGCTGCCTGAAGATATCAGGATGAGATGAGTTGGGGGCAACAAGGGCAGCTTGTAAAAGGATGTGCATGCCTCTGTTACCACTATGCCAATATACACAATCCAATGTTATGACAAAAAAGTTATTTTGATAATTGACCACAGCGGTTATCAATTCATGCAATACACAGAAATCAAGAGTTCAAAGTAAACTCACTTCCTACATTGGACGAATCCTGGTGCTTGATAAAACCACGTTGTCCTTCTAGCTGATTGGAAAATTGGATGAGCCAGGCTGCCAAAATGCATGCAAACCTCTGAGCCTTGTTAAGCTACCCTGAGTAAATTGCAAAAATAAAGTATCTTTTTTACTTGCATATGAAAACAAGAAAATGAATGTATTTTGCATAATTGCTACAAAGGGCCCCATCTAGCCATTTCCATTTGCAATTTCATATTTCTATAAAGTTTTATTCATTTTCATTTGCAAACGAATTTGCTGTTTGCGAAGAGAAGACTCACTGCTCTGACTGGTGCCAGATTGTTAGGAGGAGCCTGTACTCCCAGCAATGGCCTTTATGCTGACCGGGAGACCTCTGAGCTTGTCTGCTTGTTTTCCCTTCCCTAGCTGCCCCTGTGTATTATTGTAGTTATAGTACTCTTTCTTCCCAACTGCCCAATTGCTTTACTTCCTCAACAGAGACTACAAGTGTGCTAACATTTATCTACTCAACAAATATTTATGGAATACCTAGTATGTGCCAATAACTGTTCTAAATACCAAAAGTACAGCAATCACAAACCAGACAAGAATACTTGCATTATTGAATGAAAGATCCAGACAAATATTTGTGTTCGTTCAGAGTAGATGTTTGGGGGGAAGCAGAAGTAGCGTTAACACCCCATGACTGTGGGAAAATCATGCATGCAGGTCCTGATGTGAAAAACATCATGGAGCACTCATGAAATAGGGAGATGCATGGCTGGGGTACAGTGGGCAAAGGAAGAGTCAGGGGAGGTGGGTCTGGACAGGCAGCAGGAGCCAGAGACCTTGTGGCTCTTACAAGCTCTATCAGGTAGATGAGAGACAACATGTTCACATGAAACAAACTAACTAAA
>PVKM010021586.1:0-22452 GCA_004027735.1 Carollia perspicillata | reverse complement strand
TCCCGGGACTGCCAACCACCGCTTTTTCCTGCCGCGATCCCTCTCTGCCGGCTTCGGACTCTGCCCCTCTTACTGGTCTGGATGAATGATTGTCAGACTTCTGTACAGTTCAATTTTCTGTCAGATCTGGTTGTGGGTTTTTTTTGTCTCTAAATTTTTGTTGTCCTTAATTTTGGTTGTGCAAGGAGGCACAGTGTGTCTACCTATACCTCCACCTTGGCCGGAAGTCTAAACATAACCAGCTTGGGTAAGTGCCGTGATGGATATGAAGACCCCCTGTGAAAATGGCATTTACACCAGGGTGGAAAGGAGCTGACATACACCAGTCCCAGAGAAATGCATCTCACCAACAGGGCAACGTGTCCACAGAGTCTGAGAGAGGAGATACCTGGCTCATGTGAAACTCACAAGCCAGTTGACTGCAGCAGAGAAAGTGCAGAAGGGAGAGGGAAGATAGTTGAGAGTAGATGGGGGCCAGATCACACAGAGTTCTGAAGGCCAAGTGCAATGGGACTTCAATGAGGGGCTTGAAGTAAGGAGTTACCTAACCAAATTAATGTTGTAAAAGGATTACTTTGTATTCTCTGTGGAGAATGGGCTGTAGGGGAGAAGATAAACAGGTTACGGGAGGTGCATAGGCAGCTTTTTCAGTAGCTCAGGTAAGAGATAAGGGTGCTTATGTTGAGATGGTGGCAGTAAAGATGAATGGAAATGGACCCTTTGAAGCTATAGTTTGACAGTGGAACTGTAAAAACTTACAGATAGATTATATGTGGGGAGTTATATAAAGAGAGTTATAAAAATGACTTCTAGGTTTTGACTTTCATTTGGCTTATTGGTTTATATATATATATATATTATTGGTTTAACTTAAAAAGTTAAACATAAATATACCTGATGACCTAGCAATCCCACTCCTAGGTATTTACCCAAGAAATATGAAAATGTATGCCCAAACAAAAATGCATAACCTAAGTGTCTTTCAGGATCTGTTCCCTGTCCCTACAGTTTGACCTTTCTTGAGTGTCACAGGAATGGAACCATCAGCCTGTCACCACTTCCTCAGCTCGGTGCCTCTGAGGTACTCCCAGGCTGCCGCATGCTGCAGAAGGCCACTCTTTTTTACTGTTGAGCAGCTTCCAGCAACAAGTCCACCAAAAGCCAATTTTAATGTATGTAAATTTAATAATAATTTAACAAATGTTTTGAAGTAGAAAAGAAAAAAGGAAGGGGCATTTGCTTTTGAAGTAAAGAAAAAAGCAAGAAATTTTGTGGATGGTTGTACAACCTTTGGAATTTGGGAAGATGGAGGAAGAAATGGGGATGTGGGGTGGGGAGGGAGATAAAGGAGACAAATCTAAATCCTGTAGGCTTGAATTGAGCTTAATGGTAGGTCTGGTTAGGCAACAAGAAAGCACTGTCCCTCTGAGGGTCTGTGGGAAGGGTGGAGGTTGAACTGCTTGAGGAGGGATCAACAGGGTGGGGTGAGGAGAGGGCAGAAATTCCAGCCTCCCTGAAGCTTGGCTCCTGGGACCCCTGGCACTCCCTCACCCAACATCTGCTGTGTGGTCAGCAATTTCCATGGAGTGAGCCTGGCAAGTGCCTTATTAGCATACACATCTGATCACCTCTGCTGTCCCTGTGCAGGTCTAGTTCTGTTTGAACTAGTCCAAGTTGAACTGTCCCCCCAAAGACATGCTGAAGTCCTGACCCCAGTAGTTTAGAATGTGACTGAAAAAAACAGGGTTATTTCTGATTTAACTAGTTAAGATTAAGATGAGGTCATAATGGAACAGTGTGGGTCCTTAATGCAATATGATTGGTACCTTTATAAGATGAGAGCCTCTGGGATAAGGGTAAGGCCCACTGAGTCTGCCCCCTGAGTGTGTTGCTGGTGTTGGTAGTTAGGTGGTGCTTCAGTGAGGTCTGAAGCTGTCCACTGGGTGTGCTGGCTCTGCAGCCTCCCAAAAGGTACAGGCCAAGATTAGCCACCACCTGTGTTCTGCCCAGGGCCACAGAGCATGAGCTACACAATGATCTGCAGATGGCTACTACGTGTGCTGGGCTTGGAGGTGCCCAGGAGAAACCAAGCTGAGAACCAAGGACGGATGCCGCTAGTGCTGGGCCTGGGGCCACTTTGCAAGAAGTATGGGGCACACTGCGGCCAGATGTTGTTATTTTGAGAGAGTTTAGGAATGTCTAAAGTATGAGCTAAGACAGACTATTTGAATAAAAAGCCACTAGAATCAGCTTGAGTGGGCATGCAATTTGGTGGGGTGGGGCCTCAGGGAATCACCAGGGTGGGGCAAATAGTGTGAGCCGGGCTGATGGAGCTTCAGATATGGCATTGTCTGCTGGCTCTGAGGAGGAAGGCTCATTTAAGAAACAAGGGTCTCTGCTAGCACTTCTGTCTGTGTGAAAGCTGTCCCTTAGCCCTTGCCTTAATGCCGGACACTTCATTTCCTCCCTGTATGTCTCTGGTACCTTTTGAGCTGCTGCCTTAGCACTGGAGCTGAGGGAGTGAGTCTGAGTAAGTCTGTGCTTGGGCCCTTTAAGAGGAACCCCTGTGACTCCAGAAGCCCTCCAGTGCCCTTAGTCTCAATCCCCACTGGTTTGCTCATCCAGAAGTTACAGAGGCCTTCTCTTCCTGGCACTGGAAGCCTGGACTGGGGGGCCTACTATAGAGCTGGGGCCCCTGGATTTCAGGGGTGACCTCCACAGCTGAGATATCCCTCCCAATTTTGATGTGCCACATGTGGGTATGGGACCAGCTGGTTCCGTGTCTCTGCCCCTACTCCTACCAGTCTTGATGTGGCTTTTTCTTTATATCCTTAGTTGTAGAACTTCTGTTCAGCTAGATCTCAGGCGGTTCTGAATGATGGTTGTTCTGTAGCACTTGTATTTCTGGTGTGGTTGTGGGAGGAGAGGAGTATGGCACTTATCTATGCCTTTCTTGACCAGAAGACCTACTTACGTGTTTTTGACACATGAAATGCCCAGTCAGTTTCTCCTTCCCATCCACCCTACACCTCATCTCTAAGGAGGTATCAAACTTCACCTTTCCACAAGGTGTCAACCACTATTTTTCCATCTTATTGATCTTTACAAAATTTGGCCTAAAAGGGCTATAGCCCTTGGTGAAGTTTATTCTATCATTGGGAGGCCCCACAGTTTGATGGGAAGCCCATCTCCAGTTCAGCTAATTAATAGTTTTATGAAATTTGGGAAGTTCCTTAACCCTTCTGAGTCTCAGTTTCCTCATTAATAAAATGCGGATGAAAATGCCTACTGCAAAGGATCATTGTGCAACCTGAGTGAAATGATATAGAAAGAGTGCCTGACGATTGAGGAGCAGGCAATAAATCTTAGCTCTCCCTTCTCTTCCTGTAGTTTCTTTCTCTTCCTAAGGAGACTTAAGCTCTGTGGTACAGGTAATAATTTTTTTATATTTGCATAATGGTACCCAAAACAATAAGCCTGGTAGGACACGAAATAAACACTCAAGCCACAGAGTTCAAGACCATTATGAGAAAGCTAAAGGCACAAAGTGTGCTAAGTACATCTCAATGGAGGCACGTGCACACTGGCTTGAGATGACTTAACTCAGGAAAAGTCCTTTCTTTCTCTTTTTAATAGGACGATCACAGAGCACTTGTGAGAACTAAATAAAATATTGTAGACAACTTTCTCAGTGCTTAGGAGGCACTCCATGGTAGAACTCCCTTTTGCCACTCATTTTCCCTTCCAGTCCAGGGAAATAAATGATCAACGAGGAAGTTCTTGCGTTTCCATGGTGTGCCCTAACACACCAAGTCCCGAGGATGCACAACAGACTGTGGCAGCACAGAATCCGAAGAGACAGCGCAGAATGGTAAGTGTCCCTCCCATGCAGTGCCTCATGCCCACTGCCCACTGCTGTCTTTAGCTGTCCTAAGCCTTCTCCTGCCTGTCAGCCCTGCGTTTGCATAACGCGTCCCCACCCACACAACAGGGGGTCCTTCTATCAGTAAGTGAAAGTGCCAGCCAGGATAACACTCGGATTTAGAGTGGAAGAAAGAAGGAAGAAGAAACATTCATTGGGGAATATAATGGTAAAGCTTGTGATTAGGCCTTTAACGAGGCAGCTCTCCTGTGAGTCCATCACAGGGGAATGAGGAGGAATCTGTCAAAACAGCAAGGGTACTATATATGGGGAAGTATAAATTGCCTGCCTCTTCTTTGAAAAGGTTTACTTGGGAAAAAACAAAGATGTGTGGAGGCTGGAGTGGGGTGAGCTGTTAATGAATCTGGCATTAAGAAATTTGTGTTAACTCAAGGGAGGTGGCTCCATTCCCAGGTTTGATTCAGCCGCTTCCAAAGTGCTGTGGGGGTTCTTCTTTGAGGTCAGCAGCAGTTAAGCTAAAGTATTCGACTGCTCATTATTACCACCTATTGCACCGCTTTCCCCAGAGTATTCTGGGAACAAAACAATAGCCCCACATTGGGTGAATTAGTCCAATACGAAATTTCTGAGGATATCATCCTTGATTCAGAGATTCTTATTTCTCCTTATTTCCTTCTTACCTTCCTTCCATCTTCAGAAAACTGATTGATCTAGGATTCTGGTTCTGAAGGTCATCTTGACACCATTTCTTGCGCTTAAACCTGTGTTACTTGTTTAACAGCCCTGTGGCTTTATTTACATCTGAAGGTAGTTGGTTATTATTGGGGCAAAAGCAATGGCTCTCTGCTTCCTGTGGAAGCAGCAAAGTAGAGGCTGAGCTGAGAGATGGCATGTTCAGGCTGGACTCCAGGGGTCTGGAGAGGAGCAAGCTCACAGAGTCAAGAATTTTAGCTAGGCAAAGGCTGGTAATGAAACAGTACCTGCTTCTTCAGATGGGAAGACTGAAAGATATAGAAGGCTCTGGAAGCCACATCTCAGTGGCTTCTCTCAAATCTGTGGGACACGAGCAGGCATCTATTACTACTGTTTTCAAATGAGGGGCCTGCAGCTCAGAATTTAAGTGACTTTCACAAAATCACAAAGGCAGACACAAGATTAAAAGTTTCCTGGGCTTCACACCATGAAAGCTGGGTCAGGAAGAGCTGGATCATGTGGCTTCTCAAAGACATCCAGACAGAATGACATGTCTCCTAGGCTGGACACAGTCAGAAACTATCTATTCCAACACCGGTGCCCATGGCTGCGTTTCATCTGTACCCGTCTGCTACACTTCCATTTCAGTAGGTATTAATTAGTCTGTGAGTGTTTTCCTGACAGCAGCCTTTCACAGGGTGAATGTTGAGGAACTGGATTAGGAATGTTGTACTGTAAAGGTCAGAGCCATAGTTAATCAGCACAAATGTGCTTGAACTGTGGTGGCCATGTGCCACAAGAACAGAGCACTATCTGTAGTTCCCAAGGCTCTGAGTCTTTGTCTTTGAAATCAGTCCCACCATAGACAAAGGCAGTGTATGTGTGCCTGTATGTGTGGTTCATTCTCTGCCTTTCTACCACTGGTAGGTTCATGTGACCACCACCACAGTCAACTGATACCCAGTTCCATCCAAGCACACTGCTTTGACTCACGCTGTCCCCTCAGCATGGATCATCCTCCCTCACTTGCTATTCCTCAGTCTGGCCAACTCCTGTGCATCTTTCAAGATTCAGCCCACAGGTCATTTCCTTTTATCAGCTTGCTTCATCTCTGGTCTACCTGTGGGTAAGACAGCTTCTTTACTGCCTCTGGGACCCCAGCACTTCCTCTGCTACCTCTTTACAGCCCTTCTTGCCTTTTCATTGCTATTACTTTCCCTAGATTTTGAGCTCTTTGAGGTCAAAGACATTGTCTCTTATACCTCTGCATCTCTAGAACTTGACATAGTGCTTGACACATAGTAGGGGCTCAGTCATTGCTGTACACAAGTGAAGCTTTCAAAGAATAAGTGTCCCATGGCTGAGGGTAAAATATACACAAGCAAAAGTATCATATAACTAGGATTGAATATTCTTGACTAATACCAGTTTACTTGCATTGCTAAAACACATTACACATTAAGTTAATCTGAATTATTTTACAAGGATATATTGGGATGTGTATAGTGATGCTTTGCATACAATTACACCTCCTCTTTTATGAGCATTAAATGCTTTGCAGATCCTCTTGTAAATACTTTGACTCACGCTGTCCCCTCTGCAAGCATCATCCTCCCTCACTTCCTATTCCTTAATCTGGCCAACTCCTGTGCATCTTTGCGGCTCTTCATCAGAGCCGTTTTTAAAAACTTGTATTAAAACCGCCCTTCTACCCCTGCATTTTCTATAAAACTCACTCACTGCTTTCTACATAGCTTACCTGTACCATGCCAAAGTTAGTTATTTTAGAATTTGACATCGAGAAAATCCCGGTCTCCTCTGCAGAATGGGCAAGCATCTGTCTTTCTAATGACCAGATGTACCTGTCATCTTTTCTTTCTGGACACGGTTGCTGGGAAACTCAGAGTCACACCTGATGCTCACTTACTGACTCTCATCCTTCTGTTCTGATTTCTGACTTCCTGGTATTTCTTCAGAGAATTGTAAGCCATGGTTACACAAATCTCCGTTCCTTCTTTTCTTGGTGTAAACCACAGGGGTTGCCTGTCTGAGAAGCACTCCACCCAGATCTATGCTTGCAACTGCAAGCTTCATCTTTAATGACTTCAGGGTTGGGGCACAGGTTTTCTTTTTGGTCATTGTTGTTACTTTTGTTTAGTTTTGTTTTTGTCCAGAACATTGGAATCCACAGACCCCATCCCTCCTGACTCACAGGTCATGAATGATCTCTGGGGGGAGGACCATCAAAATCACTGAAGTTTCTGAAATGGCCCCTGAAAGAGGGATCTCCTGCACACTCTGTCAGCTGTGTGAAAACAAATGCCTTGCAGCCGTTTTCATGAAATATGGGAACAGAAAAAGAGACAAAAACTTAATTTTCTTCTTCCTTTCTTGATCTTGACTTTTCTATTCCTCTTTCATTTCCTTGACTTGACTTTATACTTGTCGTATACGGCATGCTGTCTCACATTCTCCATAGAAGGAAGAGTACCTCTATGTCCAGCTCTAATGTCTCCAGCTCTGTGGATCTTTCCTAACTGTATGTTTCCCCGATCTGCCTCACTGGGCTGAATGGCCACCTCCCTTCTCTTCATTCTCAAAACAGTCCTGTCCTATCGTTGTTTCTGTTACAGCACAAATCATGGCTATGTGGTAATTTCTTTATCATATGGCTAAGAATTTCCCTAGAATCAGCTTCTTGAAGTCCAGTGATGTGCCCCATTATCTTTGTGTTTCATGGGCCCACCCTTAGTAGAAGCATGGATTTAGACATGTTACATATAATTTTTGTGCTTCAGTCTCTTTTTCTGAAGAATAAACAATAATAGCATCTACCTTATAGGGTCATCGTGAGGATTAAGAAATAAAAGCCAAGTAAGGCCTGGTATGCAGAGTAACCACCTGATGAATGCTAGTTCCTATTAGCTATTCTTACTGGTAGTAGTAGTGGCAGTATTATGACTGATAATATTCCTACTACATCCCAGTGCCTAGAACATAGCTTAAGGCCTAATACATATTTGCAGAATAAATGCTGAATAATGAGTCTATCTATATACATTTGCTATCCCTCTCTCCTTGTGAGGGTACCGTGCTGCCCATTTCTGAGATGGAGATGGAGAGGCTGACATAAGAAAGGCTGGAGCTGAAGCCAAAATCCTGGTGTGCAAATTCCTGGCTATATGTTTTATGATAAGATGTGCGGCCTTTGTTTGAGGCCTCAGGCAGCTGCAAGAGAAAAGAAATCATTCAAATCTCAGAGTGTCCTTCAGGATTCCTGATGACAGGGCTTCCTGGGCTGGGTCAAGCATGCATGTCAAAACTGTCAAATGCCACCTCCACTCAAACACCCAAGACTGAAGAGGAGAGAGCACAGCAGACCTCAGTGTAATCATGGGCACTTCAACTTCAACCCAACTCTGATCTCGTTCTCGGTTTGCTCTTTCTGCTACGAAGTGACAAGATGGACAGGAGTTAGCTCTATCTCCTCCACCTTCCTTGTCTGAGCTTAGGGGGAAGTGCTACTGAGCAGTGGCTTGGCTAAAAGGACAGGTGAGACATCATTAGAGTAGACACTCAAGACCAGCTCACCCTGAGCAGTTCTGCTTCTTGGAACCGCACGTGCTCTGGCGTGTGCCCAGGGCCCTGCAGCCTCTGTGCCCCCGGCTCCCACTAGCATGCCCACAGGAGCTGAGAGCTCCATCTGTAGAAGGATCCTGTCCAAAGGCGAACTTCCATCACTGGACTCCATTAGTACAGATCAGCGATTTGCAACCCGTGTGCTGCAAGAGCTTTTAAAACATTTAGTACCTGACTATTTAGTCAGGGGCACTGACGTTTTTTCCCTTAAATTGTCAAATTTAAAAATGACAACAGCCAATAAAATAATAGTTGTCATGTGTGAATGAATCAAAATTATACCTATTTTTTTCTCAGAGCAGCAATAAGTGTAATATATTTTTTGGTGTGCTTTAGAATTTTAGTGATTAGTTTACATATGCCATAAGATGAAAACAATTGAATATCACTCATATAGACAGTACCAGCCTCCTGTGTGTGTCAGGCACTGGGAGAACTATTTTATGTGTGTTACTTAATCCACATGACATGCTTCTGAGGGAGGTGCTATTATTAGTCCCATGGGAAAGTAAGGACACCAAGGTTTAGACAGGTTCTAGTGCTTTGTGTAAGGTCACATAGTGAGGGCTGGGCCGGGACTGGGATGCAGATCTTCCTGGACCAGATGCTCTGCTCTTCAGGGTACAGTGTGCTCTCCACTTGTCTCTCAAGAGCAGGACTCTGATGGAGTCACAAAAAGGACAGGTAAGTTTTGGGAGGAAGAGGAAAAGATGAGAAACACAGCAGGTTCTACTGGTGGGCAGATCCAAGGAGGTCAGACTCAGGCGGACCCAGGCAGGATAACTGGTTATTGGTTGTCCAGCATTCACATATTATCACTGTGACCTTGAGCCTGAGGCTGTTTCTTTTTAAAATATATATATTATTTATTTGTTTTTAGAGAGAGGGGAAAGTAGGAGAAATAGAGGAAGAGAAAAATCAAAGTTAGAGAGAAACATTAATCGGTTGCCTCTCGCATGTGCCCCAACCCGGAATGGGGCCACAACCCAGGCACGTGACCAGCAACTTTTTGCTGTGTGGGATGATGCCCAACCAACCTAGCCACATGGGCCAGGGCGAGGATGTTTCTTTAGCTATAAAATAGGGTGACAATACTGAGATACAATAGTATTCTAAGCTCCAGGTGCCAAAATATCAATGAGCATGCCTGAAGTGTGGTCCCAGAGTTGTGAAGATGATGATGGTGATGATGGTGATGAAGGCACTATACACCCATAAAGGGGTGGGCAGAAAGGAAGGGCTCCACAATAGAGGGATGAAGCAGCATTTTCAATACCTTCTTCTTGGTTTTGCCCTGCCTGCCTCAGAGGAATTGCTCTGGGCACAGCACTTGTTAGGAACAAAGGTCTCCGGCACTCCCTCACCTAGCAATGGTGAAGTGTCCATGACTTGCTTGCTGTTCACAGAAGTTTCCAGCACTGGTTCCCAGCACTGGATCAGTGGCTTTCATCCTGAGACCAGACACAGCTCACATGCCACAGAAGGGAAGTTAGAGTGAAAAAGTGGCAGAATGCTGGACCTATGTCAACTTAATGTAGGTGGAAATGTCTAATACTATGAAGCTCAAAGTGGGTATGAATAGATTTTGAGTTTGAATCTCAAATCTATGATGACACTTTCCTTCTCACTCTGTACCATATGCATACCCACCACAGAGAACATTACGAAGAGTAACTTTTGTCGTTGTTTTTTACTGTCGGTCATGGATGTGCAAATGGGAAGTGATTCTTAAAACCTTTAATGCCACCCCTCATCAGCGCACTAAGCTCCTGTCCTGGCATGTCTACTTACAAGCACTTCATGCCTGATGGAGATGGGCCACTCCACCTGATGGCTTGGCTGGCTTCCCGTCTTCCTTAGGCCACAGAGTCCAAATGGGCTTCTCTCCCTGACAGTTCTATAGGGGTCGATTTTTAGAATATTTAATCTCTTATCCAAATGAAACACCCCCATGTGGCTACCCCCATAGCCTTCTCTTTCCAATCCTTCACCATGGGGGTAGTTTGAAAAGTTTTCAATTTCCTTTCCCGAATTTATCTTAAATTGGCTATTTTAGGGGTAGCAGCCTCTTGGGAAGTCCCGTCAGGGTCTCCGGTCTGGCTTCCCGTCAGCCCAGGAACTGGGAAGGATCTGAGATGGGTGTGGAGTTGGGTTTAAGTGAGAAGGAAACTCCTTCACTCCGCGGAAGAGGCTGAAGTTTTGGGGGAAGACGGCAGGGAGCAACGCTAACTCATTTCCTCCTTTGCTCCTTCCTCTCTTTCTGCATTTTCTTCTGCTGTCCTTTCCACTTTCTCAAGTTCTTCACTTTCTCTTTTTCTCCTGATTGGATGTTTGTCTCTGTACCTACGCTATCTTTACCGGGCCTCCTCTCTCCTATCTCTTGCATGCCTGAGATGAGGAAGGACCAAGCATCCCCTCCAGCTATTAAGGTACCAGCTGCATTTGAGTGTTGGTAGGAAGAATAACAAAGGCACCTCCATTATGTGGGTACTGTTGTACTGTATTTCAGGCACTTGCTCTGCATCATCCCCAATTCTTACACTCAATGTTGATGAGCAAACTGATGCTTAGAGAAACTATGGCTTGTCCAAATCCACATTGGGCTAACTAGTGTAGTAGTGAGATTTAAATAAATAGCCCCACGGCTATATTTAGATGCACATCAAAAGCTGGTGTTCTCGGGGCCACACTGCAACTGCTTCTTTCTTCACTCCTGGAGTAAGTCCTGATCCCACAGGAATGCAGCATGAGGAAGGGGGAAGGGAAAGCAGGAATTGAGGACTGACACATTCTCTTGTTATAAACTGCATTTTCCCTTACCCTTCTTCTGTGCCTCCCTCTCCTCTCAAAGAAACCCACACAAGTCACTGGATGGCAGTAGTTGTTGGCTAGAGTTCAGCACAAATTATAAAGTAGCAAATATTTGCTTTTGGTTCCCACCAATCTTCCATTTCTACATCTCTTTCCCCTTGTCCATGTCTCCTAAAGGACAGACATGTCTTGCAGGGCAGGTCCCCAGCCTTGGTCTTTTTTGTGTCCCGCTCCATATTAAGCAGGTACTAGATAATTATGGAATGAAAGAGTGAGTGACTGGATTCACCACACCAGCACACTGAGGGCCCTTGAGATGCCTCCTGTGTGCTTGGCGGGCACCCTGCTCTACCTGCCCCCCTAACTGAAGTACAATTAGGGTCTGTCCATCCACTCAGTATGTCTCTAATCATAAAAGGGAACGAATCTCCTCTTTTCTCAGTAAAGGGCTAGAAAGTATGGAAGGAAAAGCTCTCATTAGACCATAAACCCCTCTCTCCCCAAGTGCTAAAAACTTTAGACCAAAAGAGAAAGAGGGGGAAGTGGAGTTGCCTTCAGATGTCTCCAGAACTAAGCATGCCGTGACTCAGAAGGAAGGGGGATGATGACGGAAGAAGAAACCAATGTTTTTTGAGGTTACTAACTGCGGGTGCCTTCGTAGCAGTTTATTTATATGATGTCCCCATCCTACAGGTGACATTCAAGGATGTTCAAGATTATCTGGACCTGGTCCCATGGCCAGTTATTTAAGGGCACTCCCTTAGTAAGTTACAGATCCAGGATTCAACATGAATATGCTTGACTCCAGTTCATGCAGTTTGGGGGTGTTTTTTCAGAAGTCTAAGAGGCCACAGGTTTTTGAAGTTTTCATCCATGAATTGCGTGGCTCTCTATTGCTACATATTAGGACTTCCTGTGTTTTCTTTGAGGAGAAGTGGCTGGCAGAGATGGCTAAGCGCTGCCCAGGATGCTGGCTCCTCCCTCCTCCTGCCATGCTCACGTACACGGTACACCATATTGATGGTCCACCTCTGTTCCTCAGACTCCCTTCTCCACTTCTGTGCACCCTCCCCTAAGTTAACTGTGCTTCTGTCTCTAGTAGACATATTTGCCTCTTTTCTCGGAAGGATTTTCTTGGGTCAGAGAATTGGAATTGTCTGGAAATGCATGCATGTCTGCAAGGCAAGCCCTTAGCAGATGACAGGCAGGTTTGGGAGTAGGAAAGCCAAGCCCCAGATCAGCACACCTCTAGGTGTAAGTGGCACTCCAGTGCTCCCTGGAGTTCCTGTCCTCGGGTCTTTGCCTGACTTCACATGTTTGCTTTCCTCTTTCTCCTTCCTTGCCCTGCTTCCCCCATTCCTTTACCAGTCTCCCTTGAGACTTGCTTAGTCAATCACTTGCACATGAATCCTCATGTCAGGGTCAACTTCTGGGGAGCCCAACTTTCCCATAACTCCTGCTCCATCACCTATGACTTGGGTCCTGACATACTCTACCCACTGTTTTCCAACAGGAATGAGTCTGTTACACATGCCCCTTAGTCTGAATTAAAGTATGTGCTGCAAAAATCACGTTGAAGTACTAACCCCCAATGTGACTGTAACCAGAGATAAAGCCTTTAAGGAGGTAATAAAAGTGAAAAAGAGGTCATGGGGTGGGGCCCTAGTCCAATAAGACTCCTTACAAGAAGAAACACTAGAGCTCTGACTTTCTCTCTGGACATGCTCACAGAGGACAGGCCACGAGAGGCCACAGTGAGAAGATGGTTGACTGCAAACTGGGAAGAGAGCTCTAATCAGGTACCAGCCCTGCTGGCACCTTGATCTTGGATTTCCAGCCTCTAAAACTGTAAGAAAATAAACGTCTGTTGTTTAAACCACCAGCCAGTGCTATTTCATCATAGCGGCCTAAGCAAACTACACAGTTACTAATGGTACACCCTAGGCTTCTAAAAACAGCTTAATATGTGGAGAAAGAAAGCAACACTGTAAACAGGGACAACACAATTTGTGAAAATAATGTGTGGGTTAAAACAAATCACTAATTGACTATTTGATTATTTTAAAAAGAGCATGTCCCTAGCATCTGTCCTGTACTGAGCATGGGGGTGGGTGATCACAGGAGGCCCTCAGGGGGCAGTGTAGCATGAAGGAACCTAGGAGAAAGGGTGCAAGATGGTATGACACAAATCCTCACCCACCCTACTTCAACTGCCAGGGTTCGAAACATCACCTGAATGAGTGACAGGACTACTGCCAATGCTTGCAGCAGCAGCAGCACCACCTTCATCTGTAGTAACACTAGCTGCAAGCTCCAGTATTGCAAAGCCACTGTTAATTTTCCCTAAGCCTGAGATGTGATGATTGCTGCTCAAACCGAATCCACTACTATATCTTCTAACAAGAACCTTTTAGGCTCACTTGCAGAATCTGACAATGAAAAAGAGAAGCGCCTGGGACACTGGCATTACAGAGAAGCATGCAAGTTCATGGAGCAGAATGTACCTCAGGCACCCTGCTTTGAGGGCCAGATTTGAACCTTCATGTTTTACTACTAATGGGGGGCATCCTCCTAGCTGGCTGCCAAATGGCCCCACTCACTGGTCCACCCCTCCATGCCAGTATGCTTATGGAAAAGAGGAAAAACTTATTCTCAATGATTTTGATGCCTTTTAGTGCTGTTGCCATTTTTTTGTTTCACCTCTTCCAATCAGCAAAACGTTTCCCTTTGAGGACTTATTTTCATCCAAGGAAACAAAAAAAAAGTCAACTTGGGGCAAGATTGGATGAATGAGGAGGGTGAGGCATGGGGGTCATGCTGTTCATGGTCCAAAACTGTTGAACACAGCATGGTGTGGGCATGTGTACTTGTAAATCATCCATCATGAAATGGGCAAATGTGTTGAAAGAATCTTAAAAAGAAATTCCACTGAAGCCAAACACAGCCTCTCACAACAATCCCAGTTGGTACACTGTAACAAATGGGATCCTAGAACATTCACCTCGCCAAGGAAGCCTGTACTACAAAGGGCCAAACCTCCAGAAGATAATTCCAGTGAGAAAACTGAGGAGGGAAATATTTGGGTTGTCATAAGTCTGGACACACGACTGGACAAAATCCAAAAGAAGGAATCTCTCGTGATATATAAACCTTTGGTGGTTACCTGTTTTCCACTTGATATAGTCTTGTTTAGACAGCAAATCCCTGAGCAAATCACTAAGGTGGTCTCCTGGAGCTTTGCATCTTGAGAAGAGTGAGCAGACATCAAGGCAAAATTGGGGGTAGGTCATTCAGTCCATGGGGATAGCCTCTGGAGTGTCTTGGGTCCTGAGTATTTCTCAGCCAGAATCTGCAGCCCCTGCCATTATTTTTTGAAGATTTTCTGTTTGTAATCTTTTTTAAAAAAAGTATTACAGCTTTATGTAGATGTAATTCACATACTACACAATCCACCCATTTGATGTGTACAGTTCGGTGGTTTTTAGTGTGTTCACAGTTGTGCAGCCATCATCACGACCAGTTTTAGAGCATTTCTGTCACCCCAAGAGAAACTCGGCCTTCATTAGTAGTCACTGTCCATTCCCCCGACCCAACCCTGCTCTCCAGCCTGAGAAAACCACTTATTTACTTGCTACCTGTACATATCTGCCTCTTTGGGACATTTCATATGAATAGAATCTGCAATATGTGGTCTTTTGGAACTAGCTTCTTAAACTTTGCATAATTTTTCCAAGTGTTGTCCATATTGTAGCATGTCATTACTTCACCCCTTTTATGGCTGAGTAACACCCCTTTGTATAAATATAGTCCATTTTGTTTATCCACGTGTCAGTTGATGAACATTTGGGTTGTTTTTCCTTGTTGTTTATATGAGTTAGCCCTTCCAATAAATTCCTTTTCTTCTTAAGCTAGGCAGGGTCAGCTTCCATTGCCTGAAGCTAAACAACTGTAACAGATACAATTTCCTGTATTGCTGCCCATGTATAGTATGTATTTCAGAAGCAGTGGGCCCAGGGGGTCGGTTGGCACCCAGTCTGGTGCCTCAGGCACAGTCAGCCTTCCTTTATGGGACTCTCGGTGAGGCAGGCTAAGTGCAAAATCAGGGCAGCAAACTAGCTAATCGTCTTGAGTGTCACTTGCTCTGAACAGCCACCCACCCCACCTAGTGTCCTGGGTGAAAAGCCCAAGGCCAAGAGCGGAAGGCCCCTCTATAGAAGTGTGAGGTCTGGAAATCTAGCTTTGGTTTTCACCTTTTTAGCTTTTCTCAATGACCTATTTCTCCTCAAGGCCTTATCATCTCCCTTGACCTTTCAACTTCATATTCTCATGGAAAAACTTAGACCTTCAGTGTGAACTTGCATCTTGTTACTTTTTCTCACAAGTAAATGTGCTCTTAGGATTCTTGAGTACCCACCGGGCACTCTGTAGACAGGTAAGGCTTTGGTGTCAGCCTGTCCCACCTGGAAGTTGAGGGGTGGGGGAAGGGGGTGGGCAGGTCAGTGACATTTATTTAGCAACAGAAGCAATGCTTCAAATGCAAATTTACTTGGGTTGTTTGGGGAATGGGATAGAGGATCACTCCTGGCTGTCATTCAGGGAGGCAAACTCTACTGGGGCCATTAGCCGAAGGCCCAGAGGCCTCTGAGGGTCTTCAGTGAAACACTTGGGCCTGGAAGGAAGACTCTTCACTCTGAGGCACAGCACATGTGCCAGAACCACTCTTTAGACCACAGGAAGGCCATAAAGTGCAGTCCTCCTACAGGCTCAGAGGGGCAGATGTGGAACTACTTGACAAGCAGCACTAACGACTAAGATAAGTGGAAAGAATGTGCTTTTGGGTCAGGGAGGCCCCACCTCTTCCTGGCTGTTCGACCTTTAGTAAATTCTTTAAGTCACTGAGCCTCAGTTTCCTCATCTGGAAGCTGAGAAAATAATATCTTTCTTGGGATATCCACTAGTGTTTAGCACATAAAATAAGTCAGCAATAAACTTTTGCTCTCTTCCTTTTCCTATGCAATTACCTAATCACAGGTAACTATCTTTTACTATTGTTTTTTTAAATCCTCATTGAGGATATTTTTTCACTGTTTTTTACAGAGAGAGGAAAGGAGTGGGGAGGGAGGCAAAGAGAGAGGGTGGGAGGGAAGTATATATAGAGAGAGATATACTGATATTGATGTGAGGAAAAACGTCGACTGGTTCCCTCTTGTATTTGTCCCAACCAGGGATCAAACCCACAACCTAGGTGTGGGTCCTGACTGGAGATCCAACCTACAACCTTTCAGTGTACAGGACAATGCTCCGACCAACTGAACCACAATGGCCAGGGCCACAGATTACTATCCTGATGGACATGATTTATTAATCACTTTCAACCTGAAGGGTGAGTGCAGATAACAACTTAAGTTCACTGATTTGTTTTTCTACTCCTATGAGGGCTATTTGCATTTTGATGGCAAAAAGTTCACTTGGACAGACTGGCTTTGCATGCCATGGGGTAAAACCCTCTGAAAGTGCTCCCATGATTCCTACCCCTTCATGTGAATACCCTGGTGGAATCCTCTCCCCTTGAGTGTGGGCTGGACCTCTTGACTCGCAAAAGTGGTAGGTGTCACTTCTGAGATAAGTTTAAAAGCCCGTGGCTTCTGTTTTGCTGATATTCTCTGTCCCTAGCCCCCTCTCTTCACTGCTCCAATGAAGTAAGCTTCCCTGTTGGAGAGGTCCAAGTTGCAAGGGACTGGCAGTATCCAGATAACAGCCAGCGAGAAGCTGAGACTCAGTCCAACCGCCCACAAGGAACTAAATGCTGCCAACAAACACCTAGTGAACTTCACAGCAGGTCTTTCTGCACTTGAGCCTGAGAAGACTGTAGACTTGGCTGACACTGTGATTTCAGCCTTACGGGAGACCTTTGGCCAGGGGAACATGGGTAAGACATGCCTGGGGTCCTGGTCTACAGAAACTGTGAGGTAATAAATGGATATTGTTTTACACCACTAAGTTTTGGGATAATTTATTATGCAGTAATAGATAACTAATACGAATTCTAGCTATATGCCAGGCATTCTGCTAGGTATAGCAGCTGCAAATGGGTAGCACATATGCCTTCCCTAAAGAGACAGTCTTGTTGCCACCACCTGGTCCCCACACTTGGCCTCAGTCCTTTAAGCAGAAACAGAATTTGCATTAAGTCCAGCCTGACCATGCTCAGAGTGTGCTGTTGTAAGACCACGCACAAACCTCCCCTGACACCCAAGATTACCACCTTGCTTGAACTCTGCTTTCATTGTTAAAAAAGACTGAGCACACCTGGCTCCAGTCCTTTTATCAGGAGACAGTTGGGTGCAGTGGTTAAAATCAGATTACCTGAGTGTGGAGCTCCGTCCCACTATTTATTAACTGTGGGCCTTTGGGAACATTCTGTTACCTTTCTGCACTTCAGCTTTCTCAAGTGTAAATGGGGAATAAAACAGCACTTGGGGTTGTCTGAGGCTACAATGAAGTATTACACATAATGGCTGGAAAGTGGATAAGCACTCCACAGATGTTACCTCTCATGAAATGCAGACTTAATGCCTCACTTTATAGGTAGCATGTTTGTATTGAGCAGCTATACTCTTTCAGTGCTGTGCTAGTCTTAGCGATCACACTCAATTTATGTCAGTAAACTCTGGCAGCCAGGCCATGAATGGCCACAATTCAGCTCAATTACATTTATGTGCTGCTCCCCTCCCGCCAAGAACAGAGTGCTATGGGTAGATGCCAGCATACTTCATATTGGGGTTTTATCTTGCTTCATTCATGCGGTGGACTGAGGTTCTCTGTTCTCTCCACCACCTCTTGGCCCATACACTGCTCACCTCCAATAGGAAGGGACTCCCTGAGCCTAACAATTCACATAAATTATATCATAAACACAACTTCGAAAAGCAATTTGTTCAGAGAACATTTCTTAAATAATTGATTCCTTAGTTAACGAATTAGTTAACTAATTTGAAAATGTTTCACTCTGAACAGTGAGGGCCGAGGGTGCAGCAGGACTCGCCTCCCCTCCCCTGTGCAGGTAGCCTTGGGAGGTATCAGTAGGAAAGAGTTGGGACGGGAAATGGCAGAATGAAGTGTGGGCCTGGAGAGCAAGGAGAGTAGAAAAGGGGAGAGGAAAGGAGATGAGAGAGGGGTTCTTCTGAGTGTTGTGACTGATGGGGATCAGACCAGCCATAGAACTAACTTTTGCACTATCCTCAGGCTTCCAGAGCACATTCCTAATGCACAACACATAGCTCTAGGTTGCCTCTGGTAACATCTTTGCAGCCATTGGAGGGGTTGACGTAGAATGCAGTGTGGTTTCTGTTGTTCGCTGGAGAGGTGTGTGGAAAAGCAGGATGAAGCAAGTGAGACGACGAAGTTGGAAGATCTGTAACATCTGGGTCAACAGCTAAAGATGGAAGGATGGAGAAATGCTTCCCCATATTTTACCCTCCCCCCATCATTCTGAGAATTAGTTAACGCTATGGGACTAATATCCAACAAACATTTGCTGTACACTATATAAACAAACTTATCTTTATTTTAAGATATACCTATTTGGATTATTAAGTTTTGAGAGTGGTTCAAAGATAATTTTCTTCCTTGCAGTGCTGTGAGGATAAACGATTTTCATAACCTCACATTCCGTGTCTGACAGAGGCATGTGGGCGAAGTTGTGAGTTGCCTCATCCAGCACCACTCTGGGGAGGTGTGTACCAGCCTGAGTCACCTCTTGGTGAGGCGTCACAATCTGTCCTCCACAAAACTCCGTGCCTCCTTCTCAAACCACTCACTTTTCATGTTTGCTGTTCGGGAATATCTCAGGGCCCATGTTTTACATGATTATTACCTGTCATTCTAATTAATACTCACTTGACTGAAACTACATCTTCCCAGCAAAATAAGTCTCTGCCTAGGTCACGAACACTGGAATTTGGATGCTGCTATGTCTTTGTCATCACACGGTCTCTTTTCATACTTAGAATGCGCCTCCCTGTTAACATTTCCCGTTCATCTTTTGTCATTCTGTCTAAAGAGAGAGTGAAATTCTAGGACTGTCGTTATTGGGAAATTACTCCTGTAATTTTGCTGGTTACCTCTAGTGGGCATTTGTTTTTGCCACTCTTATAAACACCCTTCCTCTTTCTGGTGGCCACATGCTGGTTTCTCATTGGGAAATGACACTCTCCCCGACTCTGAAGCCTTTGAGGCTGTGGTGAAGCTGTGTCCATGGTGGTGGCATGTTCAGAGCTCGAGCTGATAGTGACAGCCACCCCTGTCTACAGTGAGTGACTCCTTGCATCGTTTAGAATTCTGTTAAAGCTAGTGAGACACAGCTAATACTTCACTGGGACGAGAGGGAAGGAGATTTTGTTTTTCTTGAAGCAGAGAAAATGCAGGATTTAGGGGCTGGCTGGAGCTGCCATCGCCATCTGGCTACAACTACCACCTGGCCTATCACATGATGTTCAAGGAAGAAGACAATGAACTAAAGACAAAGTATAGAAGATTTTAAAAAGTACCTGGGGCATGTGATAGTATTTTTGAAGGCCGAATCTAGCCGTGCTTCAAGCTAGACCTAGCCCTGAGTTTTTCATGTTACATAAACCAATAATTTTTCACTTTCCTTAAGCCAGTTTGGGCTGAATCGTATCATGTTAGGCTGAAGGAGTCCTTACTAATATGATTGCATTAGTGAAAGCAATCTTTATGCCTGAAAATGTGGGCATTTGAAATACTGAAGCAAATCAAAATAATGCTGAAAATAAAGAGGATGTTGTTGGTTAACTAGTTCCAACCTGATTAATAAAAAGATAAGAGTCAGGGAGGAGAAGTCTGTACAGGTGTTGACCTAGTTGCTTCATGGTAGAAGTGGTAGAAGGACCTAGATTTGACACCCAGTTTTCTTTGTCACCTCTTCCCACTTATATTGGAATGAACTCCCGCATTCTAAAAGGGTGAGTGGTGAGTGTCCTTTCTCATATGTGTCAAATCACCCTCAAGAAATTACCACGGCGAGATACCCTTTTCTTCCTCCTCCCTCTCTGTTCCTCCTTTCTTTCCGTTTCTCTCCTATTTCATGTAGATTTATTTCTTTAAAAAATTATTTTGAAATATTTCAAGCACATAGAAAGTACAAAAGTAAAATAACAGACACCATGTACCTCCATCTAGATTTAACAGATGTCAATACAATCTTTTGCCATTTTCCTCCAGATTTTTATTGTATTAAAGGAAGACATAAAACACTGCAGCTACAGCCAAAGTCTTCTTACTGCCTTTCCCCTTCCTTCTGCTTCTCTTCTATCCTGCCCAGCAGTAACTGCTATCTTAAATGTGGTTGTGTTTTTCTTAATATTGCTCTGTACTTTAAATACATGAATTCAGTGTTGGGCTTTTAGTTTTATGCCAATAATGTTGCACATATCCTGTTGGAGTTTGCTTTTCTCAATCAGCGTTGGGTTTTGAGATCTATTTATGTTAACAGAAGTGGATTTCTTAGTCTTTATTTGTACAAACATACATTTATTTTGCCTTACCTCCTGAATGATAGTTTAGCTAGTTATATACTCTTTATTTAAAATTTTTATTATTTTTTTGTTTTTAGATTACTTTTACTTTTTAATTACAGTTGACATGCAATATTATATTAGTTTCAGGTGTACACTCTAGGGATTAGACATTATATAACTTAATAAGTGATCATCCCCACCTGACCCCACACATAGCTATTACAATATTATTGACTATATACCCTGTGCTGTACTTTACATCCCTGTGACTATTTGTAACAACCAATTTGTATTCTTAATCCCTTCATCTTTTGCACCCATCCCACCAAACATCCTCCCATCTGGCAACCATCAAAATGTTCTCTGTACGAGTCTGTTTCTGTCCTGCTTGCTCTTTATTTTGTTCTTTAGATTAAATTGTTAATTGATATGTATTTACTGCCATGTATTGTTCACATTTTTCTCTTTTCTTCTTTTTAAAGAAGACTACTTAATATTTCATATAATACTGGTTTGGTACACCTTTAGCTTTTTCTTGTCTGGGAAGCTCTTTATCTGCCCTTCAATTCTAAATGCTACTTTGCTGGGTAGAGTAATCTTGACTGTAGGTCCTTGCTTTCATCACTTTGAGTATTTTTTGCCTATCTTCCTGTCCTTCAAAGTTTCTGTCGTATTTCTTAATCCTTTGGGAGCTCCCTCATAGGTAACTAACTGCTTTTCTCTTGCTGCTTTTAAGATTCTCTCTTTGTCTATAACCTTTTGCATTTTAATTATGATGTGTCTTGCTGTGGACCTCTTTAGGTCCATCTTGTTTGGGACTCCCTGTACTTCCTGGACTTGGTGTGTCCATTTCCTTCACCAAGTGGAAGTTTTCTGTCATTTTTTCAACTAAGTTTTCAATTTCTTGCTCCCTCTCTTCTCCTTCTGTCTCCCCATGATGTGACTGTTAGTATGCTTGAAGTTGTCGCAGAGACTCCTTACATTATCCTCATTTTGGGGGGTTCTTTTTTCTTTTTGTTGTTCTCATTGTGTGTTTTTGCTTCCTTATATTTCAAATCATTGACTTGATTCTCAGGTTCATTTACTGCACTTGCATTGTTGATTGCCTGTAAATTATTCATTTCAGTTAATGTACCCGTCATTTCAGACTGGTCCTTTTTTATGCTGTTGAGGTTTTTACTAAGATCCTTGAGCATCATTATAACCAGTGTTTTTGAACTCTGCCCCTAGTAGATTGCTCATCTCCACTTTGTTTAGTTCATTTCTGGAGTTTGGTTCTGTTCTTGTATTTGGGATGTGTAGTGTTTTTTGATATTATTTTTTCTCCTCATTTTAGCAGTCTCCTTGTGTTTGTTTCTATGTATTAGGTAGAGCCGCTATGACTCCTGGGCTTGGTAGAGTGGCCTAATGTAGTAGGTGTCTTGTAGGATCCAGTGACACAGCCTCCATGATCACCCAAGCTGGCCACTCCGAGTGTACCCGCTCCATCCATTGTGTGGGCTGTGTACACCCTGCTATTGTAGTTGAGCCTTGATTGCTGTTGGCACATCAGTGGAAGGAATTTACCACCAGGCTGATCAGTTGCAAGAACTGGCTGCGGCTACCAACCACTGGATTCCGACCATCATGGAGGATCAGCTGAGTAGTGGCTCACTCCGCAGAGCAGGACTTACTTAGGCAGGTCTTTGGTGTCTACTGACTCCACCCTTTGACTATGTCATTTGTAGAGGTGGTTAGGTGGTGGTTTCAATGTGATCTGAAGCTGCACATTGGGTGTACTGTCTCTGGGACCTCCCAGGAGGTGCAGACCAAGGTCAGCTACCACCTGTGTTCTGTCTGGGGCCATCTGGTATGAGCTACAAAGCAATTTGCAGATACCTGCTACTT
>PVKM010021585.1:0-22461 GCA_004027735.1 Carollia perspicillata | reverse complement strand
TCCAACACGCAGAAAGGGGAATAACTACTGAATTAGCTGAACAGATTCCGGACATAATTCTGACAAATTTCAGTCTGAAGAAGTCTGCTGGAGGCTTCTTTCTTTTCTTCAATCCCCTTTTTACAAAACGGAGCAGAAATTGAATCTTTATGAAAGAGATTAACGGCCTTTCCATTTCTTCATTTTCCCTCCAGCCACCTTGTTCCTGCCACCACGGGTGCCCTCCATATCATCGTTGTCCCCAGCCTCCTCCCGTGTATGTTTCTTCTTTTCTCCATGCTCCCTCAACTCCTCCATTCAGGCAACTCTTTGGGCTTCAGCCACACGTTCTGTCAGCATCATAACCTCGTCCTCCTGTGTTGGAAAGGCAGGCAGTTTCTTCCCAATTAGGTGTTCTATGAGCTGGAAGAGCTTCACATCATATTGGGTGACAAAGGTAATAGCCTTTCCAGAGCGCCCAACTCGAGCTGTTTGACCTACTCAATGGATGTAATCCTTGGAATGGGTAGGAATGTCAAAGTTGACCACTACATCCACAAGAGGTATGTCCAAACCTTGGCTTGCAACATCGGTGGCTAGAAAAATGGAACGAGCCTTTGCCTTAAACTTATTGAGGGATCCAAGACGCTTGCTCTGACTCATCTGTCCGTGGAGGGGGATGGCAGTAAATCCAAGATTTCAGAGTAGCAAGGCTGTTCTCTGAGTATGGTTACAGGTGCTGCAGAATATCATAAAGAAGTTCCCAGCAATTCATTTAGAATATAAACCAGGTAGGTATCCTTGAATTTAGAGGTAATAAAAATATAATATTGCTGTAATTTCTCAACTGTCTGGTATTTAGAGGAAACAACACAATTTGCAGGATTCTCCAGTGCTGCTCGCTGAAGTTTTTGCACCTTCTTGGTCATGGTAGCAGAGAAGAGAAACATTTTCCAATCTCGGGGAACCACTTTGAGAATCTTGTCGACCTCTGTCTCAAAATCCATATTCAATAGTCTGTATGCTTCATCCATGACCAAGTATTTGAGAGCTCTTAAGTTGAAACCTTTTGTATTTTCCAAGTGGTCAATTAGTTGACCAGGAGTTGCTATTATTATGTGTTTTTTTGCCAGGGCTAGAGATTGGGACATTGAATCAATTCTACCTACAATCACAGCACTCTGCACTCCAATAGAAGACCCCAGGGCTTCAAACTGCTCAGAAATCTGAAAGGCCAGCTCTCAGGTGGGAGTGAGAACTAAAGCAAATAAACGCTGAATAGGCACTTCTCTAAAGAGGCCATATAGATGGCTGACAGAAATATGAAAAGATGCTCAAGGTCACTAATTGTTAGAGACATGCAAATTAAAACCATAATGAGATACCACCTCACACCTGTGAGAATGGCTATCAAAAATAAATCAACAAACAAGTGTTGACAAGGATGTAGAGAATAGGGAACACTTGTGCACTGCTGGTGGCATTCCAAATTGGTGCAGTCATTGTAAAAAACAGTATGGAGGTTTCTCAATAAATTAAAAGTAGAACTGCCTTATGACCCAGCAATTCCACTTCTGGTTATATATCTGAAGAAATCCAAAAGACTAATTGGTTGAGATATTTGGACCCCTATTGTCATTGTAGTATTATATTTTGGGTTGGCCAAAAACTGTTTTCGTCCGTACAATGGCTCTAGTAGCTTTTAGTTGTCTTTAAATTCATTCAAAACAATTTCGTTAGATTGTATAGGGACAGTCATCATATCAGCATGTATCTTTTAAAAACTTACTAAGTTAGTGAATATTTGTGCAGCCATTTTAATATCAAAGATGGAAGAAAATGTGCAACATTTTTGGCATATTATGCTTTTTCAAGGAAGGTTAAAATGCAACTGAAATGCAAAAAAGATTTGTACAATGTATAGAGAAGGTGCTGTGACTGATTGAAGGTGTCAAAAGTGGTTTGCAAAGTTTCGTGTTGGAGATTTCTTGCTGGACAATGCTCCATGGTCAGGTAGATAAGTTGTAGTTGATAGCGATCAAATGGAGACATTGAGAACAATCAACATTATGCCATGCAGGGGATAGCCAACATACTCAAAATATCCAGATCAGTAAAGTTATTGGTGAAAGTGGAAAATGTGTCTTTTATTTTACAGAAAAAACTAAATGGACTTTTTGGCCAACCCAATACAATAGCCAAGATGTGGAAACAACCCAAGTGCCCATCAAAAGACAATTGGATAAGGAGTGGTACATATATTCAATAGAATATTACTCGGCCATAAAAAAGGTGAAATCTCACATTTGCAACCACATGGATGGACCTAGACAGTATTATGCTAAGTGAAATAAGTCAGACAAAGACAAATAACATGTGATTTCACTTATATGTAAAATTTAAAGAGCAAAACAAACAAAACAGAAAACCTCATAGATACAGAGAACAAACTGAGCATTGCCAGATGAGAGGAAGGTTGAGGTCTTGGGTGAAAAAAGTGAAAGGATTGAGAAGTACTAATTACAAAATAGTCATGGGGATATAAAGTCAATATACTATAGGTAACATAGTCAATAATACTGTAATAACTATGTATGATGCCAGGTGGGTGTTAGAATTTGGGAGGGGATCAGTGTAAATTATGTAACTATCTAACCATTATGATGTACAACTGAAACAAATATAAAATGATATCTGTAATCGAACAATATGTTTAAGTGCCACAAATAGTGAGCTCTAGATAATTGTATATATGCTAAAATATTTAGAGATGTAGTTTATCATCATCTGCAACTTTGAAATGAAAAAAGATGGTTGATAAAAATGGACTGATAGATGGAAAGGAAGGATGGGTAGTTCTGGGTGATAGGTATACAGATTGTTCCTGTGCAATTCCTGTAACTTCTCTTACTTTTGAAAAGTTTCATAAATCTTGGGAATGTTTGTGTACTGGCACGCATATTCACAGGACATCCCTGGAGAGGCACACCTGCAGTATAATGCAGCTTCCTTCTGGAGAGAGGAACAAGACAGAGGTAAGGGAGAGGGAGATTCTTCACTGTACTTTTACGTTTTGAACCATGATGTAAATTATCCACAAATTTTTTTTTTCTATTTTAAAATTAAAAGCCCAGCTCAGGAAGCGTTCCCTTCCTGTTTTCCTGCAGTCACTTTGTGTCACGTTGGCTCCCTCCCTACCCTAGGTGGCCTCAGCATTGATCCAAGGCTGTGGCAAGGTCAAGAACAGCACTCCAGGTTTGCCCATGCCCCCAGGGCAGGGAGGTGTGGCTCGGCGGGTCCAACTGAGCTCCTCTTTCAACACGGGGGCGCTGTGGCTTCGCAATCACCCAGCCCAACCGCAGGGCTAGAGGTGGTGGTGGTGGGGCGTGGGGCGGATGGGTAGGGAGAGAGGCTGCCAGAGACCTCCCAGATTGCAACAGTAGGAGTGGCACGGGAGTGGCCCGGCTCCTGCAGAGCATCATCTTTGATACCAATTGCCCACTGCTTAGGCCCCAGCCTTGCTCCTCACCCCTCCCTCCCTCTGCACCGTGACCCATCAACGGTCCTGCAACAGCCGGTCATCTCTGGGACCCTCCTTTATCACCTGACTAGGTCTTCAGTGGTGGGGCTGGAGGCTGGCTCTTTTTCCAAGGAGAGGCCTGGGAAAGCGGGTCACTTCGGTGGGCCTTTGTGTGCTTTACGCCCACCATCTCTTCTTCGCAGTGCCTGGTGTGGCGCGAGCCAGGTAAGCGTGTGAGCGCCGGGGTGACTGAAACTGAAACGCGCCCCTAATTAGGGCCTTACGATCTTTCCATTGAGCCATAGGACCCTAGGAAAGGGTTTTGGGTAGGGGCCTGACTGGGTCAGATCGAGGTTCTGCCAAGATGGCTGAGACTGTGAGGAGGGGGCCTGCAATTGGCAAGCAGAAGCCGAGGCTTCTGAGGTCAGAGTAAGGAGGTCACATTAGCTGTCCCCCCACCCTGGGGTTCACAGTCAGCTCGAGAGTCAGGCCCTTGGTGACTGCGCACTAACTCCCGACACACCTTAGTGACACTTCTGTACGCGATGTTCAATCCCATGACCCAGCCCCTGCGCCTGAGTCCTGGATACTGCCAGGGCCCCGTGCACAAGCGTGTGCCCCAGACTTGCACCGGCCACCCTGTGTTCCTTGTGCCCAGCGGACTTACATCCGCGCCTGCAGGCCGGTACGCACCTAACCATGCCCGACCCTCCACGTCCCTCCGGTGCGGGGTCTGCGCGCCTGAGCCCTCCCACTGTTTGCCTGCACCCCCATTAATCACACGGAGCAGACAGCGCCGATCTGCGTTCTGGCGGCCTGTCCGTGAAGGCGGGTGACGGAGCGCGCAATCAGCTGGCGCGCATCGGCCCATCTTATCGCGCCGGCCCAGCCGCTGCCTGCTGTGTGCTACCCATTGATCGCATCGGACAGGGGCCGAGGGTCACCGTGGGCCGGGCCAGCCTGACAAGCCACATTCATTGCTGCCCAGACGCGTGCTGATGGCGGAACAGGCAGAGAGGCCCGGCCATTAATCACAGCACTTGCCTGCCGAATGACGGGGAGGGGCAACAAGGTCAGTTAGCTGACAGCCAGCTTGCAGTCAGCATTGGTGGTTGACCCATTCCTCCCCCACTCACGGTCCCGTGAGGCTCTCCCGACCCCTCACCCCCAGGGGTCCAGTCACCCTGACCAGGCCTACCCCTTGTCTCCAGGGGGCCTGCTGTCCCAGGAATAAATGGGAGGGGGCGTGGCCCCATACTGTAGGAGGGGAGAAGGGTGGGGAATGGAAGGATCAGAAGGTGGACTGATGTGGACACTTTTGCCTCTCAGTAGCCCTCTTTTCCAGAGATCAAAAGCTTGGCTGGGAGGAAGCACCAGCCCTTGCCTCTGCAAGTTTCTCTTTGCTCCCAAGCCTGTGTGGCCCCAAGCCTGCCCATCCCTTGGCCTAATGGGGAATGGTCCAGCTAACACCGATCTCTCTAGGCCTTTTCTAAACCTCTGCAAGGGCCAACTTGTCTGGGATGGGAAAGGATGAAGCCAGCCGGTCTCTGTCTACTGTTAAACAAATAGTCACCTCTTCTCCCCAAAGGGACAGGGATTGGGAATTCTTCATTGAATTTCAGGATCTTGAGTACCCAATACAGCCACATGTCACCTCACCATGTCCTCCATGGATCTACGGGATATGACGGCCCTCATCTTATGGGTGAAGGAAGGCAGGCTCAGGACAAAGAACCAGTCAAAACCACACCCCTAACTGCCATGTCCCTGGAACCTGGTTGCTCCCCTTTCCCATCTGTATCTTCTGCCTAGGATCCCCACAAGATCAGGGACTGTTCAGGTCCCTCCAGGCAGGCCCTGGGAGGGAATGAGGAATGCCGGATGGTGAACGTCTTTCCTGGCAGTAAAAAGCCCTTTGGCCCTGGGGTCTGAGACAAGGAGGCCAAAAGAGAGTGTGACTTTCACCATTGTGCAGCTCCGCTTTATTAGAAAAATGGTTGAGAAAGGTTTACTAATCAAGAAGTCACTAGAATTCTCGTATGACACCATCGTCTGTTTAGTCCTAAAAAACAAAAGGTCCTATGAACCCATCTAGGGGGTGTAACAAAGGAGGGGTGGCAGTGAGAAGGTTATTTGGGCTGGGAAGATAAAGGGAGGGATAAGGTGGATTCTCAGCAAGGGCCAGGGACAGTCTTTCAGGCACCCTCCCTGCTCTCACAGTGAGGCCATTGGCACAGCGACAGGGAATGGGGATCTACGAGCAAACACGCTCTCTCTTCTCCAGCCCAGTCAGTCGGTTTGTGGGCAGGCACTGGAGACGTGTGCCAGAGCTTGGAATATCAGCCATTTCCCACGACCAACTTCCACCCTGCCTCACTTTCGTATTACAGCAATTTTTCATGCCAGAGCTGAAATAGTACAAAAAATGGGCCTGCTATAATTGTTGGTAGATTGTGTGTCAGCCAGATAAGATGTAACAAATATTTTCCTCCCTACAGGGTCTGTTTCCCTTTTGGTAATGGATGGAAAAACTTCTCATAGTCAGTGAGGGGACTGGTCGTAAAAACTTCACCTAGAAGATTAATGTTATAATCATAGGACTTGCTGGAAAAAAATAGGAAAATTAAAATAACCTTACCTTCCCACTTATCCAGAACCATCTCTTCCATTTAGGTGAAACAAGTGAGGTGAGCCATATCCCTGAACACCAAGGAGCAGAATTTCTGAGGAACAGGATCAGGGGGCTGTGACCACACTCACTCCACTCCTCACCAGGACTCCTCTAGACATCAGGGTTCCTTGAGCAGCTGGGACTCTGTCCCAACCTGCACTGAGAGGTTTGCCATCCCCACTGCTTCTCTACTGCTCCTCAAACACTGTGAAAGGTTTGGGGGCTGGAAGAAGAGGTCCAGGTGGGCAGTCTGGTTCTTCTCTGGGATATCACCTTAGCGAAGTCACTTTCCTCATACCTGCCCCTGCTTGCCTCACCTGCCTGGGATGAAGTTCCCCCTGCCCTTCAACAACTCGGCACACTGAGGAAGGTGTTGTACACACAGATTCTAACCACTCTGATTCCAAATCTTCCTGGTTCCATCTCACAAGCTGCGCAAGTGACCTAACTGGCACCAATATCATAGGGTTGCTGTGACAATGTGAAAGGAAATATGAAGCATTAACACGAGCTCTCGCCCACAATCAGCTCTTGCTACATTGGTATCAGAGGTATCACTATTCTGTTTTTCTGATGTTGCTTATGTTGGGAGGCCAGAGACACGGGATATGAGTAGCCAGGACAAGCCAGAGCTCAGCCCTGACTGTAGGAAGTCTCCCACAGCCCCACGCTGGGATCTCCTTCAGGTGCCAGGCCAGAAGAAGGTCCATTCTGGCAGCAGGGACTAGCTGGGCCCTCCCCAGGGCCCGAGGACTCTGAGAAGGCTGGATGGACTCCCACAGCACTATCTCAGCCTTCCTGTCCTGCAGTCTCCTGGACATGCTCAGATGATCATCCCTAACGGGAGAACAGCTGTACTTGCCCCCCAAGGACCTCGTGGTTAACTGGGATTAGAACAACGCCTGGATCAAAATGGCTGTCTTGGTTAGTCCCCTTTTTTGCACACATAGAGTATGGAGATCCTGCCCGTGAGGGCAGAGAACCAAAACCACCAGGCTTGTACCAAGGCACTGCTTTTGTGGCTAAGCCCTGCCTCAGGCAGCACAGAGTTAGCAGACAGGAGCCAGCCTGACAGAAAGAACATGGTGCTCATCCTACCAGGCGAGAATGTTTCAGTATGGCATCTGTCAGGCACTGGCATTTCTTTTTCCTCTCAAATGGATGAAAGCCCCACTTCATTGAACTCACAAAGAAATATAGTACCAGTGATAGGACATGTCGAGGGACACAGAAATCAACGGAAAGAACTCTCAATGGTCAAAGCTGGACAAATTTGAGCAGCAAAATAAATAATGTGTCACTCACTGGATTATAACCCAAAGTATATTATAAATATCCTTGAGTCCACACAGAGATAAATGATTGAATAAACAAATGGCAAGAAAAGACAATCTCCTGTGTAGATGAATTCCAAATAATTAATGCAGATGCTCAGCCCTTAAGGAGGTAGAGAAAAACTCCCCACCTCTTAAGTGTGGGCTATGCTCAGTGACTTCTTCCAAAGAGGACAATATGGGAAAGGGGAAAAGAGTTAACTTTACAGTGGAGAAACCTGAAAAACACCTCAGCCAGGTGATCAAGGTCAACATTAACAGTGATGAGTCATATTGGTATGTGATAAAAATTGCACTTTACCTATATGGACTTACTCCCAATAACCCCCAATCCTGGTTTAATCATGAGAAAAACAGCTAATATACCCCACTGAGGGATATTAGAACACCTGACCAGTATTCCTCAGAACTTTGAAGGTCATCAAAAACAACAGCCACAAGGAGTTGAAGGAGAAATGACAACTAAATGTAATGTTGGATCCTGGGACAGAATATATGAATAAAGTATAGTGTATCAGTGTTGGTTCATCAACGGTGACAAATGTACTACATACTACTGTAAGATATTAACAATAGGGAAGCTGGGTGTGAAGTATGTGGGAATGCCCTCCTGTACAATCTTCACAACATCAAAACTGTTCTAAAATACAAAGTTTATTTGTTTTAATTAAAAGAAGAGAGAGAAAGGGATGCCATCAAAATATCCTATAAGGATTTATTAGAAAACATGCCAGGTGAGGCAGGGTTCCTTCAAAGGAACCACAGGAGAAATTATGACAATTTAAAAAGAAACACTTAGCACACTGAACTTGCTGCTAACCATGTCCAAGTCAGAACAAAATCTGAAGGCCAGGGGTAAACCTTATATCTGCAGGCTATACCCAGGCCCAGACATGCCAGGGAGTCCCTCTTTGCAGAAAGACTCATTTCATGTACTTATCCTGCTGGTCAGCCAGGATTTTGGCTGACGACTTGGCATCATAGAAGAGTTCACTGATCTCTTCAACATGCTCTTTCTCGATGCTGTCCTTCCCGTTGATCTTAGCAAGCAAGTTGGCCGGGGTCAGCAGTTGCACTGAGTACCTAAAGGGAACAGGGGCCAGGGCAGGAGTGAAACAGTGGCCACAGATAGGAGCCCCATCCCAGACCAGCAGGAGCACTGACACGGGGGCTGACACCAATGCTGGGCTTGTGCTAGATGGTGTGGACACAGCAAACAAGAAGATATGAGAACTGTCCTTACTCAGGGAGCTGCAGTCATGACCCCACTGGAGAGGTCAGAAGTCCTGAACATAGCCAAGTCCTACTCCCCAAATCTTTGTCAGTCTAAAAATTCTCTGACAGGAGGTAATTCCACTGTTGCTTGAAAGGGACTACAAATTTTGTCGCAGGCAATGCCAAGGTCCAGATCAGGACACTGAACATGGCAGGGAAATGAACATACAGCCTATAAGCACATGCCCCAACCAAAGGCATGAAAATCCAGGAGTTTTTAAAAGCATCACTCCACCCAAACAAAACAGCTTACAATTCTGCTTCAACTTCAGGAGTGAGGGAATTAGTGACAAGAATGAAGTAATGATTTCACAAGAAACCAGAACACTGAGGAGAGACATTCCACATAGGCAACGGCTTCAAGCCATTATCAGGAAAGCGGTCTATGTCTGCAATCCTTCCTCACATTCGCCTACACCCACCATTCCTATCTAAGACACATCGGAAGAACAGAGCCAGCATGGATGAGGGGGTGAGGTGGCAAGGCAGGGCCCACTTAATGAACTCCCTGCCCTGGACCCTGGTCTCTGGTTCTGTCCATTTCCTCTACCAGGGGGACCAGCCCAGGGTCAGAGCCAGCTCTCCATCAAAGGGGTGCATCTACTACAGGACAAGGGAACTTAACTTGTCGATCCAGCTTTTAAAACACCATCAATCTAAATATTCTGCATTCTAAATCAGTGTTTTTGGATAAGACCCATACCACTAATAGCAGACTATGCTCTAAGAAGTGGGCCTGCCTTTACATTCTAATAGACCTTTACATCCCCACAGGCTTTTCTGAGAAGGCACCATGGGGTCTGGAGCAGCTCCAGGCAGACACAAGTCCGGGGGACAACTGGCTCACCTCAAAGTAGTCTTGGTCCCGATCTCTCCCAGGTGGTTCAGTGCCTCCTCACTGATGTTGATTCCCTCTGTCTGGGCACGGATTTTAATAATCTTTTGGAAGAGAAAAACCATGATCAACAGTGACCAATCTCAAGTGTCTTATTTATAAAGCGCTTTAAAAACAATCTTATTCAGTGTTTCTAGTCCTCATCATTATAGCAGCAGAGGCCCAATCTCAGGCTGGTGAGGCAAAGAGCTGACCCCTACCCACGACTGCACATGCATACCTATTGGGTGCCAGCCACATTGTGAATGGCTTTAAAGCCAGAGTATTCCATTCATACTGACTAGAAAGCAGCTGGTACCCCTGGAGGTGTGTACCAGGATGGCTCAGCTCTTGCCTCTCAGCCAAAACCACTCAATTTCTAGAGCAAGAAAACTGAGGCTTCTCTAAAATCTGTACAGGCTCCCACACAGCCTCTAACCGTCCTCTCCAGTACAGACACCACCACCTATAAGACTCAGACAAGAACAAAGATTCTTTTATGTGCTTAATAAGTAAAACAGTTAAGTAAATTTTTTTAGTTACTTTTACAGATTTACCAGCCCTCATAACATCACCCAAAGATATCTAATCTATCACGAAAAGGCCGATGTTTGTTACAGTTTGCAGTTCCCAATAAAGTTGGATGGAAAGCAAGCTGCAAGTGTGGATGCAGTAACACAAGTGGCACCAGGATCCTGCAGGCACACCAGCAGTGAGTGATAAGGGGCAGCTGGGATAATGATGTCGTGTATTGTGAAACTGAGATAACGCGAAGACTTTGAGCCTCAAATAATATAGGAATTTTTCACTTTGGCAGCTTCATAAACAAGATATCAAGAAGCCCTTGTTTAAATTAAAGTCATAAAAACACACCCGGGTAGAGGCTTAGGAAGTGGGAAAGACTAAGCCCCCCAGCCTTACAAGGGAAAGACAGAGACCAGAGGTTTAAGACATATGCACTTTTACAGCTGGCCTTTCAGCTCTCAGGAAGAGACCATGAGAGCAGGAGCTGCACAGGGAGGGAGTTTCGTGTCTAGTGACTTTCCTAAGGGGCCAGCCTGCTATGAGTGGGAAAGGTCTTCCTCAGTAAGAAAGACAGGCTCGGGATCAGGGCCAGGGCTGGAAGGCCAGATGCTAGCAAGAAAGTTTTTTATTCTGTCAAAAAACTAGGAACTCAGATTTTGTATGAAATGTCCTGATTTCTAAATGTTGTCAGTTTGTTGAAATATTTCACACCGCACCAGCCACATAAAACATTATCTGTTTAGCCAGTGCTGCTAAGGTATGACCTCTGTACAAAGTATCTTAGCTTGTGCATGAGGGGTTCCGCCATCTGGGGTCCCAAACCACCACAAATGCAGCTGAGCACAGAAGGTCCTGAGTGGACATGAGGAAGGCAGAAATGGAACAGGAAGGGAGATCCCTGCTCCCAGCTCCCTCCACAGGACTCCCCACCGACCATAACAGTCAGAACCAGAGGGGTTTTTGCTCAATATAAAAAGGGATTCTCACTGCTAGCTGGGGACAAAGGAAACCTCCAGGTCCTGTCAAGAAAAATGTCCCCTAGGATGTTCAGAAACTTTACAGAGATGCAAATATTTAATCCTCGAGCCTGATTAAGGGGGAAGTTTCAGCCCTGAGCATTTCATCTTTAGCGAGCTGCACTGAACTGGAAGCTGGGCTTCAGAAATGGCAGGGACACTGCTCTCACTCTCTCTAAAGCAGGTCAGAGCAATCCCAAGAGCTCCTGTTTCAGACTGTTTGGAAATGGACAGTTCATAAATTAGATCTTTAATCATTTAATAACCTCCAGGGATAGTTTATGAGGATGTCGGCACTGATGGCAGAATACACGTTACATTTACCCTGTTTTTTAAACAGGCTCCAGTAAAAATGCTGAGGTTATCCCTTGAACCCATCAGAACAAAACAGTGTGCATAATGGTAGTCTGTCCTCTGCTAATCTAAGAGGAAGCCTGGCTACGCTTATGGAACCAGCCCGGGAGCTGGCCTGTAGTCACTGCTCTGGAAGGCACAGTTATAGAACATTCCAGTGGAGAACATACCACTTGTTCCAGGGTCAAATGGAGTAAACATGTGAACTGGCTCTGTGTACAGTCCTAGCTCTGCATCTTATTCTCTGTGACCAGGGGGCCCTTGTTTTTCCCGAGTCGCAAACCCTGGTTATTGAAAGCTATTGCAAGGATCCCAGTGGATATCTACAAAGCACCTGCGAGCTGTTAATATCAGTAATAACTTAACTGCAGTAGGAAGGGATAGCTGACCCTATCCATTTATTGTCACTATCTCACTTAGTCCTCATGACAACCTTGAGAGAAGGGAACAGATCTTGCAGTGAATCAGGAAGGCTCATAGAGATGCACGAAATTGCTCGACTCACTTAGCCAAGAAGTGATCTGAGTGTAGGGCTGCCTTTCCCAGCAGGCTCTAGTCCCAAAGGTAAGGATGGAAAAAGGACCAATTTATCCTTTGCCTTTGCTTCCACTTCTATTCAATGAATGCTTTGATTTCAACCTAGCATTCATCCAAGAGCAACAGACCATTAGCTGGTGATAAGGGGCCCCCAGACACGGACATTATCTCCTAATAATGCACAGTTGCTGCCATGAACTACAATTGTTTCAATATTCTATCAATGCTGGTTATAAAAGACCTCCAGCTCCATGCTCACCCCAGAACTCCTGAGTACTGGTCAATAAGAAATGTCGGCAGGACCAGGCAGATTGGCTACATATGAGCAAGGGGACAGCCAAGAAATACCCAGGAGAGGCCTTCAGAGCTCCAAAAGGAGCTTGCCAACAAACTGACAGAGCAACTCCACCCCAATGTGTTATTTCTAGCAGGTGGGAGGCTGGCAGCATAGCACTTAGGAACATGGGCTTCAGGATCAGACAGCCTGGATTCCTGTTAGTCCTGTCACATACTTGCCAATGACCAGCTTTATGAACTTGGGCATTTAGTTAGCCTAAGTCTTCGTGTCCTCATCTTTAAGAATCACAATAATAGCAGTTTTCCCTGTCTCATGGTTACTAGAAATCAAATGGAATCATGCTGGCTACACATGCCCTACATTTAGCACAATGTCCAACAAACAGTGCCTGTGCTCTGGTGAGGGGCGAGGGTCCAGGCAGAGCCTATTAAGATGTCAGTGAAGACCTGGTCCACTCCACATCTCCAGCCTCGGCCATATGTGGACCTCAAAGTGAGAGACCTACACCCTGGAAGCGAGACCACCTGAAACACAGGTGGACATAGCAGGGAAAAAAACACAGCCTGTACTGCTCCAGTGGGTCAGCAACCTAGAGCACAATCCACCGCTGAGCAGATGGCCTGGGCTCTGCAGGGAACTGTCTGGCTTTGAATCCTGGACTTGCCACTCTGCAACTCAGCCATCAAAAAGAAAAGAGATGATGACTGTAACGACTACCAAAATACCCTAGTACCAATTAGGGAACTAGAAATTCTAAGTGTGCAGTGCCTAGGCATTGTTTAGTACACAACTGGTATTCCAGCTCCAGATCAAGCAAGAGGCAATTCCTGCAAGAACTGGGACTGCACCCCTTGGGATAAGGCCCAATCTCATACACCCCTCTCACCTCCAGCCCAAATTCAGCTCACATGGAATTCTGGCATGCACTCTGTGCAGGGACTGAGCTAGATGCTTCCATGTACATCTCCTTCAAGCCTCTCCTTGTAAGCTTAGTTTTATGACCTCCGTTCCAGGTGCCTCTCTAAGATTGTGTGACCCTGTTTACTATCATCTCTACAACCAAGGAAGGGGCCCCAGGCACAGCCTCCGAAGTCCCTGAGAAACCCATCGGTCATACTGTATACAGCTCTGCTAGGACTCGAATGTTCACCCCCTGTAGCTTCTGCATCCTGCTAAAGCTGGCCTACTGTGGGTTCTGGTGGGACAGAGTACCTGGCTTTGCCCACTGAGCAAAAGGAACCTCGAACAGGGTCTGGCCTAGGCACCAAGAGGCTATTGCTAAATCATTTCATGCCCTTTTCCTAGCGGTTCCTTTTTCAGTGACCCCCCTAATGGCTATCATCAAGTCAACATTTTTCACCATTTCTTTCCTAAAGTTTATCAGAAGGGATATAGGCAACCGAGGTTTTGTGACACTTTAGGCAGTGTCTAGTTGGCCCACCCATCCCTCAGATGGGGAGACTGAGGCTCAGAGTATTGTGACTTGTCCAAGGAGGCAGCATAGTGATGGGACAGTGGTGGGAGCCAGTCCTTCCTACATGGCATCAGAGAACACTAGCAGCAATTAAGGGGGGAACAGAGAGAGGAAGGGAGAAGGTAGGTTTACCTGTTTCATTTCCTGTGGAGTATATAACATGGTCCGGATGATCATCACTCGGTCCAGAAGGTCAAGAGGGATACCATGAGGAGAGGTGATGTCCTCAGTGCCCCTGCAAGACCCAGAACAACCATATTACTCTGGGAAATTTGAGACCAGACCCTGGACATTGAAAACATGACTGAGGAACTCACAATGACAAAACAGTTAGTGCATGTCCCGAGAGTCAGAGACAGTGTAAACAGACTACCATTCAGGTGTCATCAAAAACAACTTCATTATTTTAGCGAATATCAGTACCATAGAAAATTTGGTCAAGGGAGAAAAAGGCCACCAAAAATCACATTTGCCAAATTTTCATGTAAACATTTTTGTAAACTAAATTAAACACGTAGATTTTTTTCTTTGCTTTTGTCCATGTTGCTTTAGTCTACTTATCAGGTATTTTATAAAACCCTGTTTTATAAAACATCAGGTATTATATAAAAATTGTTGGGCATTTAGGTAGTTTCCAATTGTTGCTATTTTTATTAATGATGCTTTAATAAACAATTTTATGCATATAGCCATGAACATTTATTTCCTCAGCAATTCTAGTAGAGTCTGACACAATCCTGACTATTCAAATGGATGACTGCATATCCTAATTTACACAGCTATACAAGTGATGTGATCTCACTGCATTATAGCCAGCACTGGGTATTCTAATTTTCAAATATTTTGTTGCTTTGATGGTTTAGAAAATGAATGGGTAACATCTTGTTTGAATTTGCCTTCCCTTGACTCATCTGAATGCTTTCCCTTATGTGCACTAGTTATTTTACTTCTTTTGGAAAGCTGTCCAGTTATGTCTTCTCCTATTTTCATCTTGGACTCGTAGCCAAGCCACAGGAAGGACAGCCCAGGAGAGGGACCCTGTTAAACCCACCGGGCCCTGAGGTACCAGCTGCCTGCCTGACAGGACGTGTGTTGCGCAGACCTGGCAGCCCCCAGGACCAGGCTTCAACTACAGCATCTGGAAGCCTCAGCCTTTGAGAGCCACAGCAGCAGAAGGTCTACCTCCGTACCATTTCTGGTGCCAGATTAAGAGTCTATGGTCATAACTTATCACTATAATAAAGAACAAGGACTGAACATTTGGATTTAATTGTTAGTATCAAAATATTTGGTTTCTAAGCTAAGTAAACATTGCAGAAATAAAACTTCAGTTGAAAAAAAATCATTCTGGCCCTGGCTGGTATGGCTCCGTGGACTGAGTGCCAGCCTGCGAGCCAGAGGGTCGTCAGTATGATTCCCAGTCAGGGCACATGCCTGGGTTGCGGGCTAGGTCCCAAGTAGGGGGGTGCACGTGAGAGGCAACCACACATTGATGTTTCTCTCCCTCTCTTTCTCCCTCCCTTCTCCTCTCTCTAAAAATAAATAAAAATAAAATCTTAAAAAAAATCATTCTGTTGAAACTGTATCCAGTCAGTTAAGCATGAATGTATATAAATTATTGCGAGAATGAAGTGTTGTTGTAATATAGGCTACAACAGGATGAACCCTGAAAATCTTATGCTAAGTGAAAGCTAAGTATAGCCCTCAGTGGTGGGTGTGGCTCAGTAAGTTGGGGGTCATACAGTAAAGCAAAAGTTTGATTGCTGGTCAGGGCGCATGCCTGGGTTATGGATTTGGTCCCCTCTCTCTAAAAATATATTTATAAATAAAGTCTTTTTTTTTTTTAAAGAAAGAAGCCACTTATAAAACAGCAGATATTGTATGATTCTATTTATAGGAAATATCTGGAAAAGGCAAGTTGGTAAAGACAGAATAGAAGAGAGGATACCAGCTAGAGGGAGAAAGGGAAAATGAGACTTAGTGCTTAAGGGGTAGAGTTCCTCTTTGGGGTGATAGTAAAGCTTTGGATGTGGATGGTGGTGATGGTTATAAAACACTGTGAATGTAATTAATACCACTGAATTGTACAGCTAAATGGCAAATTCTGTGCTATATACATTTTACCACAATAAAAACAATTTAAAAAAGAATAAAATGCTACATTAATGAACTGTTAAATATAAAAAGTTAAGACCTTTCAAAATAAGTGGGGAAATACAACAGAAAATATAAATATTAATATAGCTTTAGAGAAAATAAATCTCTTTTACAAACAAATAATTCTAAAAATACTTACAAGGAAAATTGTAAAAATTAAATTCTACCATGCCCTGGCTGGTGTGGCTCAGTGGATGACTGCTGGCCTGTGAATCAGAGAGTTGCTGGTTTGATTCCCAGTCAGGGCACATGCCTGGGTTGCGGGCCAGGTCCCCAATGAGGGGTGCGAGAGAGTCAACCACACACTGATGTTTCTCTCCCTTTCTTTCTCTCTTCCTTGCCCTCTCTAAAAAATAAAATAAAATCTTTAAAAGGTTTATAAATGCGGGGATGGAAACAGGAGGGAAGTGGGGAGGGCTCAGGGGGTGGGCTGGGGTGAGGGGGAAAGGCAGAAAACTGTACTTGAACAACAATTAAAAATTTAAAAAAAATGTTTATAAAAAATAAATTCTACCACGATTTAAATATTGGTATTTGGTTTGCCCGCAATCTTCACATTAAACAAAATAACTTTTAATAACTACATTTAATTTCAGTTATTGAATTATATCTAGGCCATATGTTTAAGATTTCTCTCTCTCTTTTAAAGATTTTACTTATTTATTTATTTATTTTTAGAGAAAGGGAGGGAGAAAAACATCAGTGTGTGGTTGCCTCTCTCATGCCTCTACCTGGGGACCCAGCCTGCAACCCAGGCATGTGCCTAGGGAATCAAACTGGCAATCCGTTGTTTCATAGGCTGGTGCTCAATCCACTGAGCCACACCAGCCAGGGCAAGTTTAAGATTTCTTAAGTCCCACTTCGGAATTCTCTTGAAATTCTTTTTTTTAAAAGATTTTATTTATTTACTTTTACAGAAAGTGGAACGGAGGGATAAAAAGAGGGAGAGAAACTTCAATGTGAGAGAAACATTGATCAATGGTTGTCTCTTGCATGCACCCCAACTGGAGACTGACCTTGAAATCCAGGCATATGCCCTGACCAGAAATCGAACCTGAGACCCTTCAGTCAACTGAGCCACAATCATCAGGGCTCTCTTGAGAATTCTTGAAAATTTTTTACAAGATCTCACCTTTACTCTGTTAAAATATCCCAAATTCTGTAGCACTCATGATAAATCATCTTCAGTTCTGACTAACAACAAGTATAATTCTAAAGACATGGTTAAAGAAAAATGAAGTGCTCCCTAATCAAACTTCAAAATGCCAGAATTTACAAGCATGCATCAAGAAAACTTCTTATAGTTTTGAGTCCCTAAAATTAAAAATTTAAACCAAAGACCTGCTTAAAGACTACTACACATTTTTCTGGAATTAAAGACAAAACATTTTTCAATTTGTCCAAGCTATGAACCTTAGGAGCAGTTTTTCTAAGAAAACATATCAGTGGAAACTGGTTTCTGGAACTCTACTCTGCGAGGCACAAAAGCCCCCTGTTTACCAGTGCTCCTGCACAGGGCAGTGACTCCAGGAGGAGCTCTCAATGCAGAGCAGTCACTGACGAGGCACCCATAAAAGCATATTACATTATAAAACTGCTAACAATAAACTGCAATGATTGTATTTTGGCTAAAACTACAGATTTATTCTTGTACCTGAAAGTTTATTTCTGACTTTGGCTTCAGCCTAATATTGATTTCATCATTATGGCATTTGACAACTCTTCAAACTATGTTAATGGTGTGCCTCTTCCAGATGCACAGTTTGGGGTTGTAAAACCACATGTGCGATTCTTCTGGATTCCAATATGGTACAATATATCTGGAGGAACACCGTAACTGGAATCTAGAAATTTATCCTATAGATAGACCTACACATGTGCAAAAATTTTAATGTAGGGTTCCTCCACTGTGGCATGTTAACATCTTGAACACATAATTTTTCTGTAGAGGACCATCCTGTGCATTTAGGACGTTTAGCAGCATCCCTGGCCTTTACCCACAAAATGCCAGTAGTACCTCCAGACATGACAAATAAAAATTTCCCTGGCCCAGAATCATTGCCTGACTGCTTCTTTATATAATCTTGTAACTATAATGACACAGATAACACAAAGCTTAAAGCTTCTATGAGGACAGGAGGTACAGTAAAGAACACTTCATTGGGTAACATGAAGGATAACTCTCATAAGTCCACTAAGCCGTAAGAAGAAAGCCATTTGATTTTTTGATGAGGCTGCCATGACAATTCAATAAAGTAATAACAGTCTTTTCAACAAATGGTCCTGGAACAATTGGGTATCCACATGCAAAGGGATGAAGTTGGATGACCTATTCCTTATGCCATACACAAAAATTAAATCTAAGTGATAAGAAACCCAAATGTCAGAGCTACAACTAGAAAACTCTTAAAAGAAATCATAGGTGTAATTCTTTGTTACCTTAGATTATGTAATGAATTTTCTTAAAAAAAAAAAAAACACATTTTGTTTATTTACTTTTAGAGAGAGGGGAAGGGAGGGAGAGAGAGAGGGAGAGAAACATCCATGCACTAGAGATACATCAATCAGTTGCCTCTCACACACCAACCCAAATGGGGACCTTGCCCGCAACCCAGGTATGTACCCTGACCAGGAATCAAACCAGCAACCTTTTGGTTTGCAGGCAAGTGCACAATCCACTGAGCTGTACCAGCCAGAGCAAATTCTTTTTCTTAGATATGAAACCAAAAACACAGGCAAACAAGAGAAAAACAGGTAAACTGGACTTCATCAAAATTTAAAACTTGTATGTCAAAAGGCACAATCAAGACACTGATAAGAAAACCTACAGAATATGAGAAAAATATTTGCAAATAATCCATCTATATAGGAGTCTAGTATCCCTAGAATACATAAAGAATTTTTACAACCTAACAATAAAAAAACAACCTGTAGAAAATGGGCAAAGTATCATAAACAGATAATTCTCCTAAGAAGATACACAAATGACCAACAGGCACATGAGAAGATGCTCAGCATCATTAGCCATCAGGAAAATGCAGATCAACAGCACAATGAGATGCCACTTCATACCCATTAGGATGGCTAAAATCAAAAAGACAGACAAAACCAAGAGTTGTTGAGGATGTGGAGATACTGGAATCCTCACACACTGCTGCTGAGAGTGGTGTAGCCACTGCAGAAAAAAATGCCTGGCAGAATCCTGAACGGTGAAGCAGAGCTACCATTTGAGCCAGCAATCCACTCCTTTGGTATCCCAATGTCCATCAAATGATGAATGGGAAAACTTACTATTAAATATCTCATATTTTGATATATTATTGAGCCTTAAAAACAAGTACCAATGTGTGCTATAACATGGGTGAACACTGACATTACATTACGCGAAAGAAGGCAGACAAAAAAACCACCACAGATTGTATGGTGCCATTTGTATGAAATGTCCAGAAAAGACATTAAATGTACGAAGGTAGAAAGTAGGTCGATGGTTACCAGGGGCTGTGGAGAGGAGCAATGGGAAAAAATAGGGGTGTGCGTAGGGGTGGGGTACACGTGCAGATGGCAGGGTAGCTGTTGATAGGTATAGGATTTCTTTTAGGGGTGATGAAAATGTTCTAATGCAGACTGTGGAGATGATTACACAACTTTGTGAATATGTTAAAAACCCCTGAATTTTACACTTTAGCTGGATGAATTGTATTAGCTGTGAACTTTATCTCTATAAAGCTAATTTTTTTTTTTGGAGAAAGTGCCACTCGGGGGGTGTTCTGCCACAGGGTTACAGTGAATTGAGACCACATTGTTTCTTAAGTCTCCATGCTTTAGTGCAACAGTGACTTGTGGAGAAAAATTCCCACAAAGACTCCTTAATTCAGGGAGCTATTCTCCACAGGAAAAGAAGACCTTCCCAAGTTTTTAGAGGTGGGATCAGAGCCAGGCTCTCCTTTAACATCTGAGGGTCCTGCTGTGTGAAATGGAAAGGACTTCTCAAGGTAACAAGTATAGATAGAGTCAGTACAGCTTCACCTCTTCTTGTAGCCATGAACATTGTCAATTTCCACGGGAGAGTCAAGCACCCATGGAAGAAATGTAAGGCCATGTGCTCCTCCAGTAGTGGTTCCCTCATCCCCCAATGCACAAGGACAGGTGACCTAGAGGACTTGGGAGCTGTCCACACTTTCAGAGGCACTGAACATCATTAGTCACAGTGGTTCTCCACACAACCGCCATCAACTCAAAGCTCAGTCCCCATTCCCTGACCAGGCAACTACAGAACGCAGTGCAGGACAGCAGGAATGACATGGACTTTGGAGTCAGATGTCAAAGTTTGAGGCCTACACTGGTCACCTCACGTGTGTAATCTAGAGGTAACATCACCTGCCCAGAAGGTAGTTAGGGTGCCTTGAGATTACATGAGATGAACCATGTAGAGTACTTTGGACAGTGTCTGGCACAGAGGAAGCCCTCAGTGGCTGCGAGTTTCCTTCCTCCTCCCTTTCCTTTCAAGCTCTGGAGGTCGGATATGGGTCTAAAGCGAAGAAGGAAGCTCAGCAGCTCCTAAGTCTAGGGGTAGAGTCTGATGGGCAGCAAGTCAGATGTAGACAAAACTATGCATAGGTTCCAGAAATTCCATCATTTCACATTTAAGCCAAATCTTATACACAGCATGAGCTGTGAAGTTCAATGCTCTGGTCAAATCCCAGTCTTGCTTCTGAGCTGTGTGACCTTGGCCAAGTGTCCCCTCCTGGTGCAGCCTCAGTGTCCTCATTTGAACAATAAGAACATCCATCCCTTCCTCACTAAGTTGAGGTGAGAGCAGCAATGTGCCTGGTACACACAAAGAGCTCCTTAATACTTGTTGGCTATTATTTTTATCACTGATATTTTGACATTATTATCACTACTCAACAAATTTCCCTCTAGGTCTTGGCACCCAAATCCTCTTGAAGAGCACACACCCCAATTTTGGTTACTTTATTGGGCCTACATGAGATCCACACTCTGAACATCGCACCTCCATTTGGGTGACTGCAGTCTGACAGCCATGAGCAGCCAAGCCTCAAGGAGCCCTGATCAAGTCAGTCAGAAAGAGGCTGGGGTCATGCCTCCCAGACTGCAGGCTGACCAGAGAGCTCTGTCCCCTTTGGGCAATTCTGAGATCAAAGTCACCTTCCTATGTACCTTTTTCCTGGAAGGAATGAGACTGAAAGAAAGTACTCAGAGGCTTACGAAATCCTGCTCCTGCCATCTTGCTATACTGGCATCTGCTGGGCTGAGTTATCCACTGTGAGGGAAGGGAACCTGGTAGCAGAGCTCTGCAGCAGGGGTGCCAACTGTCCAGGATGAGCCCTTTCATCAGCTGCCCAAATGAAGCCAGGTCTAACAGCAAACCTACGGAGTCTGTGCAACAGACACACCAGGGTCACTGGGTACCAAGCCATATATCTGATTTCCAGAAGCTGCCTAGGGAGCCAGGATCCTCTCACCAAAGGCTGTCCTGGACCTGGTACAAGCTGCCTTCTCTCAAATATTGAGAAAAAAACATGTAGCAATGTTATCAACACAGCATTACAAAGATTCAAGGAGTAACTACAAGATTCTGCTACATAAATTTGAATCATGAATACAAGTCCTGATTCCTAATTAACTGAAGGGAAATCTGAGGAGTTTACTCCCCAGCACCAACAGCACAGCTTCTAGATAACTGTAACTATAATGGACATACTGCCCCCCACCCCATGAAATGGGGAGGGTTTGAGCTGCACACCTGTGACTGGAGACTTTGCCCCATTACTAAACTTGGCGGCTAGAAGAGGGGAAAAGGCAAATAAGGTCAACACTGGCCCTCATTGGTTGGAAAGCTGGACACTCCCACTGGCTTTTGGCACACATGGGAAAGGACTTTTGAAATAGACCGTATCAAAAAGCAAAAAGTCAGTTAGGTTTTTTTCCCCCTCCCCCCATGGGGGGCGGGCAGCTTGCCAATATCATCTACAGGCCTGCCAACAGCGGCCAGTGCATGTGTGCCTGTGAATGGCAGCCTGGGAACACAGACTCCAAAAGATGCCTGAAGCTGGACAGCAACTGGAAACCAGCTAAGCCACCTACGTTTACGATACTTTTGGGTGGGCGAAGAGGTTCCTGGTACAACCTTGGACTGATCTGGCAGAAGGTGACAGGGTGATTTTTCTCTGGGTGCCTTAGAGGGAACAGGCTTTGAAGCAGAAATTTGCCGTTATTTCCCAAGACCTTTGTGATAGATACGTCAGCACTGTGAAGAGATTTTTTTCTTGTGTTATTTTCAGTTCTTGAACCTATGTAGTAGTTGTAATGACAAATGTTTAAGTAGCTATTTTTGATGTCATACTCTGACTTTTCCTTTCCCCTTACTTTTGTTACCAGACATTTTGGACAGAAACTTGTTGTTAAATAAAAGATTATTTTCCA